>VZRV01002858.1:2273690-2559424 GCA_013398115.1 Falcunculus frontatus
ACAAACAAATAAAAAAAAAAACAACCCCCCCCCCCCCCCCCCCAAAAATAAAAGGAAGAGGGGTGTGAAGCACAACAACACCCTTACCAAATAGTGCCACACAGCAGGAAAAATGGAACAAGTAGGATGAGGAGGATCCTCAATATCTCATGATAGTTAATGGTGAAGACAGATACAGGCGGGATGCACCCAAGCTCTTCATGCTATGTAGTTCTCAAATATGCCTTGGTATGTCCTTGTATATACTGAGATAAACTGATGATTTATGGTGAAGATTTATTCTTTAAGAAGATAATTATTCCATGCTTCCTAGGAGCATACTAATTTTAGTTCTGGTAACAAAGTTGCAGAAGACCTTGGGTCACTCCTGGATGTCCTCAATCTCTTCTGATCTCTTCAAATGGCTTTATATAGCTACAGCTTCTTGAAAGACATTTTTTGCCAGAGGAATCAATGACAACATAAAATAGCATGAAAACTCTTTTAATCTGGGCATATATGGTGCCCATAACATGGTTGTGTTGCTGGGGTCTGATCATGATTCAATAGAGAAATTCATGTCTACTTAAAGTGTATTCATTTTGGTAATACTAAAACAAATTATTTGTGGTTGTATTTGTGGAAAAGATTCCTCACACTTTCACTCCCACTTACGTCCCAGCATATGTGTAAGCTACTTTCTTTTTTTTTTTTGTGGAAAATCAAAACCATGGACGCTTCTCAGAAGGACTACAAGAAATATGCTTGCTATTACTTGTGCTAGAAAATATATTTAAAAAGAAAGAATGCCCAACCACAACATTTAAAAAAAAATATGCGCATGTACTTTATGACATAAAAATGACCATTTTCCACTGAAGAGCATTTGATACTACCCAGTCTATAATACTGTAAAAACAAAACTTTATGCATCTATTCACACATTTTTATATGAGAAACCTAACCACCCTCTTATAACTTCCTCTTTCAATACAAGCTGTTAGCTTGTACTAGATAATGTCATATCACCCTGCTACTATTTTAGTATGTTACTAAGGTAGTATTTATCTTTTAGTTGAATTTTATACCATGTATTGGACTTCAGGGGATTGAGTGATCTGTTCCCATTGCATACAATATCCTTTCCCTGAGCCTGTTGGCTTTTTTGACTTGCTGGATTCTACAGCTGTAGAACTGAGACAATCTTCTCTGGCACACAGTGTATGCTGTAGATTTTAAGATGAAACCTGTCTGTACGGATCTTTTGAGTACAGAATAAAAAGCGGCTGGATTCTTTCAAATACGCTGGTAGCATTGAGCTTTTTGGCTACATGTAGGGAACAGCAAGCCTTTTGTCTCACTCTCTGCCTCCTCTCTTCTCCTCAAAACCCCCTCCCATGTGTGTACAGAGCTATCTCTTTACCAGAGGTGAAAGGAACAAAGCTAAGGTATCAGGGGAGGTTCAAAGGGGCTCGTTTTCTGTTCCTCAGTAGCTCCTTCCCCATCAGAACTTCCTTCATCACATTATTTTCCTAGGACTGATGGATGTTTCTGACAAGGCCACAGTGATAATTCTTGCCTTGCTGTAGCACCTACCTGTGAAGTAGCTCATGTGCATCTCCTACCTGTTAGCAGTGGAGTAGGGAAAGTCATTCACATGGCATTGCCCCGCCACTGGGAGGAGAGGTCACGGCATAGCCCTACTGAGCCAAGAACGGGCTGAGTCCAGACTGGGAGATGTAAAACCACCTTCCCAATTCTGTGTCACCATAGCAAGAGACAGACTGGTGTCTACCTATTTTAATTCTTTATCTGGCAAAATTCAAAGTTTAATCTGTGATACAGTTGTACTACAGGTATACATATTTTCTGATAGTAGACTCAAGGTGCTGTAAGGAGAGGAGCTAGAGTTCTGTGTTTTTATATTCGGGGCTGACTTATTTGTTAGAGGGTAAGAAGAAAAATTTCAGCACTGTAGTACATTTGCTGAGAGTGGCCAATAGCAGATGCTGGGAGAGAGAATGTAGGGAACAAGGAAAATTTAGATGAATTTTTGTCCTATATAGTCTTCTTGAAGTTGTAGCTGAAAGACTGCATGAACCAGAGTTCGCATTTAGATCACTGCTTTTAATAACCACTGTTACACCAACTAATTAATGATGGAGCAAATTGTTTTTTACTACTCCTATACTGTTGAAGGCTAGAGTTCAGTCTCATCTCTGAATTTTATTAATTTCAGGGTAAGTTTTATGAGATATGTCTCTCTGCTTGATGTGGGAAGAAGCTCTAATGCATTCTGTGAGGAAAAAAGCTCTACTTTTTATTTGTTATTTTACATACCATGTGGTTATGGCACCTGCTCTGGCTGATGTTCTTGTACAAGAGTGGAATGAACTATTCCTTTCACAGAAATATACAATTTTAATTTTTCACTGTGCTGAAGACCAAGACATCAAATAAATCATACCCTTCTGTGCAAAATCACAGTTTAAGTTCTTGTCCATCAGCTTCAAAAATGTAAAGTTGTACTGCCTGATCTAGAATTGATTTATATCAGTTTATTTCAATACCAAATTTTTACTTTCTCTATAAGCCTTCTAAAGGGTACCACCATAATTTGTATTACATATGCCCCAAATCTGTATATAATTCATTTCTTGTAGCACTCCTAGTTTATCTTTCATTATGTTTTATGCATTCATACATGAACGGCTAGAATTTGCCCTGTGGTAAGTAAGATAAATTGCCTAAATATGGGCATTGAATGCCATTTAACATACCCCAGGGTATCCATCTGGCCTCCAGCTGCTGCCTCAGAAAGGCACAGATTCTCTGTCATATGCATATTCTGCATATCTGAGTGGATGTATCCAATATCTTAGGATATTTAAAATGTCAGTAAAGGTCTATGTTTACTGCAACTGGATGAAATCCTGTTTTATTGTCCTAATCTTGAACTGAGACATGTAGGGTAAGCAAGAAAAGAAATCTTTTCAGATTTTGAATAGGTGTAAGACAATCATCATTTTTTATTTTAGTAACCACATCGCTCATTGTTTGAAAATGTCTGCTATGTGGAGATTGAGCAGATAACAGCTTCATTTATCACAAACCTCACATAGCTTAGTACAGTGTGTATTCTATCTCTGACAGCCTGACACTCACAAATTAACTTTTGCTAGTTCTGATTAGTTGTTCATAATTTTCTGTGTTGGTTTTTTTTTCAAGTATTAAATGTTATAACAGCCTGTGTTTACTCTTTCCATTTATTCTATTTCAACCTTCTATTTCATTTGTCTCATTGACAAACATCTTGTTTAATTTTACAGATGCCTTTTTCTTCTCTGGGAACTCTCAGTACTGAAAGTTCACGTGGTTGTTCTCCCTCTTTTTACTTTCCTGAGAACAATTAATTCATGTACATCTTTGTAGTACTTTTTCCTTTTAACAGCTACTTAGAATGAAATGATTATTAAAAAAAAATCTGAACCCTGAACTCTAGTACTTGAAAATATTTGCACAAAATAATGAAATAAGAGTTGATCCTATAAATCTGAGGAGTCTTTCCATAAAGCTAAATGCGAAGAGATGGTGCATTCTCAAGTTTTGATACACAATAGTTAACTGTATTGTAGTGCACTACGCAACTGCCTGACTTCCATTCTTCTAAGCTTACCTCTTTAGATTCACAGTAAGACTCCAGGCTTACTTCTTTAGATTCATAGCAGATAAAGTAGCTCAGGTGGAACAGCTCAAAGGATGAAGATTCAGCTTAAGTAATTTTAATTTCAGACTAAAAAAGAAGAAATTAATATCAATCCACAGAAATCTGTTTTCAGAAATAAAAGATTTGTATCTGGTATCAAGCTTTATAATGAAGTCAGCTCCACTAGAGTTGGAATATTCTGTAAATGGCAGTTGTGAGACTTATCAGCACAACCACTTTTCTAGACTTTTGTCGAGGTACTGAAGTAGCAGGGCCTCATAATAAATATAGATTTTTTAAGATTTTCATATAAGAAGAATCTAAGTGTGTTGATTTAATTTAAAGGAATTATTATTTTTTTAAAATAAGGCTCAGCACTGTTCTTAATTTAAGAACTTTTATATTTTAGTCACTTTTATATGCACTTGGCCAGTACTATATATGGACTTGCAGTTCACAAGTCAGTCCACTTCTTTTCCACTTCCTGAAATGTAAAGAGAATTTCACTGGAAGGCATTGGCCAAGTGCATGCTGTAACCTCAAAGGGATCTAATATTACAGTCTGCAGTACAAGTGGGGATGTTTTAGAATCATGTAAAATGTAACTTGACAAAGTAGGCACATGAAGGATTAGGTAGTTGCTGAGCAGCATCTCAAGAATATCAAGGTATATGTTTAAAGATTTCTTCAGAAGAATGTGAATTTTCAAGTCCAGTGCACAAAGGACCTGTAGTACAACGGTTGCTTATCAGAAAGGTCCTCCTTGATATCTGTGTAAGGCATTGAAAATTCAAAAGGATCCATTACATCCTGGAATCCAATTTAAAAACCTCATACATTTTACCTTTTTTCCTTCCCTAAATAACTTTTCTGGCTAGTTTAACCTGCATTTTGAAAGGCTCAGAAACAGCTGAGGTCACAGACACATTCTGAAATGTCTAGCTGAGGTGCTAGTCTAACACCCAGAGTTGTTTAACGCTGATTGCTTCAAAGTGGGAAAGAGGAGGGAGAATTTCTTTCAGTACCAGAGTATTACTTTATACCTAAAAAAGGTAAATATATCCTTTTCTCAGCAAAGAGATATGTCAGAAACAGATCTCAAAATAAGTTAGTAACTATGTCTTTATATTAAAAAACCCCAAGCCAAGCCAAACCAAACTGAAAAAGATTGTCACGAAGGAGAGATGAAGAAGGCGAAAGCTCACACATGATTGTCCGTAGTTAGCCAAGCTTATTATGTAGTCTGGAAATTCTACCAGGTACTTTTGTGTTACACATCCAGAATAAATTTAAAATTTAGTTAAAATGGTGGGAGATTGAATACAATTACCTGAGTCATTCATGAGTTAAAATTACCCATGGCAATATAAACACATATAGAATAAAATGTGAAAAGGCTCAAAGACATAGTTCCCTCATTTCTTTTTAGCTATTTTATTAAATGATTGCTTTAAAAAGATTTTAAAAATTTTAAATAGTGAAATTGTTTTTAAAAAAGTAGCCTGCTTTCTATTCTCTATGGTTTCTATGCTCTACACTAGCATTATAGGAACATCTATCCTAAGCAAAAGTAACATTTTTCCTATGATGGTTTCCAATGAATGTGGTTCCCAAATGAAGCTAGCCAAGTTAATTCTCTAATATAAATACCTATCCAAAAAACTATTTGTTGTGGTTTCCCAAAATATTTTTTAATCTAAGATGGAATTTGCATAGTTCTGGCTCACTATCTCAGGTCACTGTTGTATTCAGTGTTACTTTCTCTCCACAGTGTGTTCAATTTAAGTTTAGCAGGAAGACCTCAATGATCAATAAGAGGAGCATTTGAACATTCTCTATCTTAAACTTGAACTATGATGTAATTCCCTGTAATGGTAATGATGCAGTATATGTGGCAGTACCAGATATCAAGAGTGCTCAGTTCTGCATATCTGGTTGTCAGAAAAAGAGGCACTTTTATACTTCCATGGCATTTGTTATAGTGCTGTATACTGAATCCAGGTTTGCCTTTACACACGCAATTAGTTGCTATGGTCAGCTACAGTGCTTCTCCACATGGTTTAATTATCTGATCTCTATACAGTGTTAATCAGTTTTTCCACAGAAGTATGCACTTTAATTTGATGGACTATCCAACAAATATGATTGAACACGATGTTATATGGTAGAGAATATCCCTTGGGTCAGCTAGGGTCAGCTGTCCTGGTTGTGTGCTACCCCCTCCATCTCCTTGTGCACCCTCCGCCTCCCCAGTGGTGGAGCAGGATGAAAAGCAGGAAACAGCTTGACTCTGTGTAAGTGCTGCTCAGCAATAGCTAAAACATCCCTGTGTTATCAACAGGTTTCAGCACAAATCCAAATCAGAGCCCCATACAACCTACTATGAAGAAAATTAACTTTATCCCAACCAAAACCAGTACAAGATGATATTTCTAAAGTCAGCCATATATTATAAGTTCATACTCATTTTGCTGAGCATAATAATGTTTTAAGTTCCTATTGGTCTTAAGGGATACAAAGGACATTTCCTATCCATTCATAAAAATGACAGTTTTTCCATGAGGTCTTCAAATGCTGAGTGGAAAGATGAATTCTATGAGTAATATTTTTAAGGTTATCTCCATAACTGTATTCCAAGAACAGCTGAGTGTGTGTTTATCGGGTGGAAGAAATTTATTGCATCAACCTGCTATGTGAGCAGTGAAGAATAATTTCACTGCTTGAAAGATTGTAGACTGGGATTTTTCTTGCCCTTCATTCTGTCAAAAGAATTGGGAGCAAAGCATGAACAACTTTCCAAAATTTTCTGTTGGGTCTCTTCTATCTTCATGGGGTCTTAAGTCTTTACCACACATAATTTTTGATACTCTACTTCCATGGTTGCTCACGTCCAATTTTTGCAGCCAGAATTTTTCTGGCAGAACTGTGAAATTGGCACAGTATTTAATGTGCCACTTGTCACTCTCAAAACACTGTTTATTTCACTGGATATCAGTTTTGTATGAAAGCTGTTATACAAAACAAGAGAACAAAATACTTTATTGAAGATAAACAAACAGACATACAAGAAGAATTTATGCTGAAATCCTGGAGTGTGTAGACTGTTCCCACTTCTACTATCTTCTGCTTGATATGTATCCAGAATTTCAAGCTTTTTTTTTTCATTCTCTGGAAACCACTCACCAGTGGACTTAATGCCTCTAGGTGATACATTAACATGTGTAATAGTGTAGGAATTTTCTATGAACTGGATATTATTTTCTTGGATGTTCACATGGAGAAACATGAAAACATTGTGGGGGCATTTTGTGGTGGTTTGAGTTTTTCCCCCAGTAAAGATAGATTTCATCTCAAGTCAGTGAAATAGAACATTAGCATACTTGAATTTTTCTTCAATGGACCTCAACTATAAATATGATTCACCTATATATAAAAATTTGTGGAAGGGGTGTAGTTTTTGTAAGGTCTCTGCAGGAGTGCAGGCCCTTGGTGTCACCTTGAGGGAATTCATCAAAATGTGTTCTAATTTGGCTGGTCTGGTTGCCAAGGCAGATGTGTAGTTTTCAATCTTTGAACATTTTGTTGATCGAAGTAAGAACAGAGTGTCGATTTATAACTTTTGACAGCTTCAGCAATGGCCTTTTCTGTCAGGCAGTGTCATGTATAGAGGAGAGAGCAACAAGCACAGCTGATGCCCTTAATTTATTTTGATAAAATACTTTTGCATGGGTGGTCAGTGCTAGAAACTTAGCATATTAATTGTGACACAATTTAAACATTTGTATCTCAAGGTCTTTTATGAGTATTGGCTCCTAAGTTGATGATATTAATGACATTTTTGTACTTAACAGGGAACTTTTTAATGTAGTTCATTTCAAGATTGCTATTTTTTGCTTACTACCAAGTATACACATCCTAAAGTGAAATTATGTCTTTCTTCATGTCAAAAGGAATTTCTTCACTTCTGTTTTATCCTAGAATTTCCTAATGTTCTATAATACACACACAAAACACCCCCAACCAAACAACCAGAGAAAAAGACTGCAAAGGATTATATTTTAAAATTATTTTTATAGAATCATAGATAGGGTAGATTTTGTGATGATGATAATAATGACATACATTTTGTCTTTGAGAGGTTTTTGAATTTATTATCATACTAGACTTGCATTATGAAGAACCCATTCAATCTCTTATTAGTATTTTTTCTTTAATATATATTTTTTTGATTGCTTTAAAGGTATTTATTGCTTTTAATATTTTTTTTCAGGGAGTGCTGGAACACCTGTTGTCTTCAATGAAAATGGAGATGCTCCTGGACGCTATGATATTTTTCAGTATCAAATCACCAACAAGAGTACAGAATACAAAGTAATTGGTCAGTGGAGTAATCAACTTCATCTAAATGTAAGTACACTCTTTCCCTCGGTATTCTCCTGCTGAAACTGTCTGCTCATGGCTTGGACAGGCACTAAAAAACTGGCTGGATGGCCAAGAGATGATAGTGAATGGAGTTACGTCCAGCTGGCAGCTGGTCACAAGTGGTGTTGCCCAGGGGTCAGTACTGGGGCCAGTCCTGTTTAATGTCTTGATCAATGATCTGGATGAGGTGATCAAGTGCACCCTCAGTCAGTTTGCAGACGAGACCCAAGCTGAGCAGGAGTGTGGATCTGCTGGAGAGTAGGAAAGCTCTGCAGAGGGCTTTGGACAGGCTGGATTGATTGCCAAGGCAAATTGCATGAGGTTCAACAAGTTGAAGTGATGAGTCTTGCACTTGGGTCACAACAACACCAGGCAGTGCTACAGGCTGGGGGCAAAGTGGCTAGAAAACTGCCCAGTGGAAAAGGTCCTGGGAGTGTTGTTTGACACTCAGATGATTAGGAGCTGGCATGTGCCCAGGTGGCCCAGAAGGCCAATGGCATCTTGGCTGTATCAGAAATAGTGAGGCCAGCAGGACCAGGGCAGTGGTTGTTTCTCTGTACTCAGCATGGGAGAGGCTGCAGCTGATAGACCCATAGAATCATTAAGGTTGGCATAAACCTCTAAGGTCAGTGAGCCCAACCATTAATCTAGCACTGCCAGGACCACCACTAAACCATGACCCTAGGGCCACATCTACAAGTCTTTTAAAAACCTTCAGGGGTGGTGATTCCATCACTTCCCTGGGAAGCCTATTCCATTGCTTGACCATCCTTTCAGTGGAAGAATTTTTTCCATCATACAATCTAAACCTGCCCTGCCACAACTTGAGACCATTTCTTCCTGTTCTATCACTTGTTACCTGTGAGAAAAAACTGACCTCCACCTGCCTGCAACCTTCTTTCAGGTACTTGTACAGAGTGATAAGGTTCCCCTTGAATACTACAAAATACTGGAGTGCTGGGGCATGTCCAGAAAAGAGCAACAAAGCTGGTGAAGGGTCTGGAGTACAGGTCTTGTGAGGAGTGGCTGAGAGAGCTAGGGCTGGTTATTCTGTTGGGTAGAAAAGGAGCCTCAGGGGAGAACTTATTTCTCTCTAAAACTACCTGAAAGAAGGAAGTGATGGGACAGGGGAAATTACCTGAAGTTGCACCAGGGAAGGTTTAGATCAGACAATAGAAAAAATTTCTTCACTAAAAGGGTGAACAAGCACTGGAACAGGTTGCCCAGGGAAGTGGTCACCATCCCTGGGGGTATTTAAAGATATGTAGATGTGGCCTTTAGGGATATGGTTTAGTGGTGGACTTGGCCATGTTAGGCTAATGGTTAGACTTGGTGATCTTAAGTGTCTTTTCAAGCTAAATGATTCTGATTCTACCAATTTGATTATGATACTGACATTGGAGAATGCTCACTTGAGTATTAAATTAATTTTAACACTTAAAAAATATTGATTATTTATTCTCTATCAGTTGGCAGAACAAAGTTCTTCCCTTCTTGTGCTTTCTTTCTTCTTGTGCTGTCTTCTCTGTTCTTGAGAAGTCAGTAAAAGCACAATAGCCTGAACCAAATTCTTTATATTTTCAAGTCAGATAGGTTGTGTAGTTATCTGCTCCTTCAGATGATATTTTCTAATCATTCCATATCTGTTATTCCTCAGAGTGATTTATAAGTTAGGCAGGGAAATAATAATTCTTCCTTGAATAAAAGGTATCAGACAAAATGATAGGGACAGGTAAATTGCCCAGGTATTTCAAACAATATAAGAGGATGGAAATGTATTTAATAAAAGACAAGTTTGTATTCTAACCACTTCTGATTTACTTAAAACATTGGGATGATGAACTACTGCAATAAAAATGTTCCTTGAATATAAAGGGAGACTTTGGTGGTTTTCTGCATGACTAACTAGGATTTGTATTGTCCCGTACTACTTCCTAGCACAAGGAATAAGAAGACACAATTTACCCATCCTTAGATGGTGTTTCTAATTGCTGTCTTAATGTGTTCTGCAAGTTTTGGGATAGTTAAGTTCCACCTGTGCGTGGAATTACGTTTCGGTTGAAAATCGCCATCCCAATAAAATTCAGAGGATATATTACATAGTATTTATATGACAGATAGGCATCAAGCTTTGACTTGAGAAGTTTTTGGGTCCAAGGAACTTCTTTCTGGGAGAAGATGTCTTCATGCAGAGAGAGAAAAAGAAAAATTAAGTTCATCTCTTTCCTTATTAGCTATGTAATATTTACAGGTCTTACTTGAGTTGTGTTAGCCATTTGGGTACCTCTGCAAATGTGAAATACCAATGTTGTTTCACTAAAAGCTGATGAGAAGGGCAACAGTGAATTGATGACTAGATCCACCAAAGGGAGTTCATGCAGTGAATTCAATCAAACCAGAAAAAGCAGCTTTCAAATATCTGTTTTTCCATGAGAGAGGCTCCTAATGAAGAGTAACAAAGACAGTGTAGGAAAATATGTACAAATTATTGTCCTGTTCAGACTATTTTGCAATAATTATCTCAGTGCTATCCACAGTAACACATATGATAGGTCCCCATTTACAGCCACAGCTGTTAAACCACTTAAGCATATCTACCATTTAATATCTGTAACTACTTGTCAGGGACTCATTTATTTAATTCTTCTGCCCAAATAGAAAAAAATCCTACCAACAGAAGCTGCGTGTTGCAGATTGTGTGGCAGTGTTATTTCCCTTCACTAACCTGATATCTGTCTGTTGAAAGGCGTGAAAGGAAAAAAAAATGGTTAAACAAGTTTAAGATTATTATTGAACATTAATTTCTGGAAAACACTGCAGTTAGACCCTTATCATAACTATTATGGAATACATTCCAGATTTTCATAATTGCTACATTTTTCTGAAAAGTTAGTGTTTATTAAATGAACTCAAAAACTGATATACACATTTTGCACAAATGCTAGTGCTAACATAGCAGTTGCATAGTAATATCTAAAAGCTACCTAAAAATTTGCTTCAGTTTTAGTTCCATTCTGATCTGCCTTTTTTCTATCTTCCCCTAGAGTGGTAAATTTTTCATTAAGCCTGTAGCTTTTCAGTCCCATTATTTCTGCCTCATGTATATGTACTCAGGGGAACTTTGAAATATGATTGGATTGATGGCTACTCATACTACTGAAACCACACCATGTTAACCAAATTGACCACAAACCTAACAGGAAAGGATTTCTCTAAGAATGCCCCTCATTAACTCTCATTAGTTAAGGATGTGTTAGAGTGTTGTTTGGCTCTCTTTTTTCACTTCCATGAGCTCACGTGCTGGATTCAACTGGTTGTTCAAACTCTCAGGCAGGCTCTGTCTAGTGTGTGGAGTTGTGCAGGTGTGAATGGGCTGGCACAGTGCCCTGCAGGGGATGCTTCTGCTCCCACCCTTGTGTTAGGGTCCTGCTCTTGCCCCACTGCCCCCTGCTCTGCTGTAGACCCCCTGCTCACACGGACCGGGGTGCAAGGAGGCACACAGGGCTCAGTCCCCCTGTTTCTACATTCACTAAGCTCTTAGCAGGTGTTGGGGGCAGTTATGACAGATGATGATCTGCTGTGGCAAAGCTGTTGCCTCCTCTCACTAGACAAAATATATTAAAACCAAGTAATCTTTTTGAATGATTGTCAATACTCCAGATCATCATATTGCAAATTGGGTAGTGCTTTTGATTGCCAATGAATCATAGGGAACACAGTGGATGTTTTCATTAGTTTCTGTGAAAACATCTATATTTATTGAAAGTGAAGCAGTATTGAGATGGCAGAGCAATTTTTACCCTGCTGCTCTTTAAAAGAGATGCTTTTAAAATATAATACTTTTCCCTCTGTATCCCTTCTCCTCCGGTTTCCTTCTAATGAAGATACACGTAACTATGATTTTTAGTGAATATCTGTAAGGTAGATATCCTCTATAGATACTTCTGCCATGGTTTTTATACACGTTTCTTCCTCAAATTTTGTGGTAACATGTTATAGCTATGATGTGTTTATGATTGTGTTCATCTATACAGCTGGTATTGTGCTTCAGAAAATTTATAGTTTTTATTCATCCATTTATTTTCTGTATCAGAAAAATAAATCATGAAAGCATCAGGTTTCTAGTACTGTTCAACCCTTGGAACAATTAATGTAAGACAAATTAGAACATATCTTCCATCTAAATAACTTAATCTAAAGGTTTCCCTTTTCTATTTCTGATCTCCTCATTCCCCTTTTTTTTCCATTTTCCTTTTCCTTAGGATATTCTTTGCTAATTTGTATCAGGCCAGTTGTCGGGGCTGTGGCTTCTCATCTGGTAGCCAGCCCCAGTCTGTCTCTGGCCACCAGCCTCAGGATTCAGGGTTGCTCTCCTGATGTCTCTGGCTCCTGAAAGTTTCACTGCCTCTGCAGGGTCCTTGTGGTCAAGCTTCAGACTTGTTCCTTTCTTGTTGCAGTGCTGGTTTTCCCTTTGGGCAGGAAGTGCTGACTCTGGCTGCATAAAGACTCTGGATCACGCTCCCTAAGGGGCTCTTTCTCATCAGGCTTCTCCAGCTGCAGAGACCCTTCTAGCTCTGATGCTGGGTTCTTCATGGATACTTCAGGAACATTAAAGCTCTCCTTTAGGCCGACTGACCTTTCAAATTTCCTCTGAAGCAACTATAGCTTCCAGATACAGGCACTTCATGACTATGGATCAGTCCTACTCTTGCAATTCTTACAAAACAAACACATGCATGACAATGATGATGCAGTAGAGAAGTTAAATTAAGAAACAATAATGATCTTCCACATTTAAATTTTGCATGTTTCTTGAGTTTGAATAAGGTATCTCAGGCTTTGACAGCCACAAGGAAACTCTGAAAGCAAATATTTAGAAATGTCAAATAATAATCACAAAGAAACTGATTGTCTGATGATTCTGACCATGTAAATTTACACCTCTTTTAGTAAAGTCCTTTTACTCTCCAAGGTTTCCTGACTTTAAGTGATCTTTATGTACTGGAAACAACCAGACCTTTAAAATTTTTAGTATCATTTTAAAGGAAAAAATAATTGCCTTAAATCTTCTGATTGTTGATGATACATTAACTGTCAGTGTTTTCTGTTGTTTACTTTCTTAATTTTCTTTTCTTTATCAGTGGAAACAGACAACTTAATTTTCAGGGAAGTCTGACAGTTAAAATGCATTCTTCCAAAAAATATTCTGGTTTTCGTAATGAATAAAAATCCAGGCAAAGGTAGCTATTTCTGCAAAAGTTATGTTTTATTCATATTGCAACAGTATTTTGCATACCAGGTCACACGTAAAAGTTCTCTACAAATATGTGGGTTTAGCAAATTTGAGCTCTCAACCATGTAATCTCTGTACAAGGAAAGTTGTTAGAAGCAAGCTTGCTTTTCATAGCGCTTATGATTTGAAATCAACTTCTTTTTATGATTAATAATGAATTCCCCCTTAGAAACTGTGTTCTGTACTGCATGTGTTGTTATAAGGGCTCAACTGAGATGTCAACTGGTGGCTTTTGTCAGTAGCAGCAGATGGAAATAGTCCCAGTCCTAAAGTTTTAATTGCAAGTTTCTGAGTTCCTTTCCTTAGAAATCCATTCAGTTTGTTCTGGATCATTTCTGAACATCTTCTTTTCTCCTCTTAGAAATGCTCTATTTTTGAAGTTAAATAGCAGTTGGAAAAAGAAAAATTGAAATATTAAAGAATTAAAAAATCTAATATTTGACTTTCTTAAAAAAACCCAGTATTTTTAAATAGTTTGAAACATTCTCAGATTGCATTTCAAGCTTCTATGTTGTTTTGGTCTACCAAAATCTGTGTTTAAAAATCCCAGTATGAAAATATATGTAGATATAAATCCATATTCATCCAAGTTAGTGTTTTTGATTGATGAGTCTTCAGGCAGACACAATTATTGGTGATTTCAAAATCACACATTTAGCTGATGCAGTAAAAATGCTCTAGTGGATATCCACTTATGTGACGCTACTCCTTAAGAAATCCAAAGCATATAAAAACCCTGCGTGTTTCCTTGGAGCTGTTCAAGGCTAGGTTTGATGGGGATCTGAGCAACCTGGTCTATGAAAGGTGTCCCTGCCCAAGCAGCGGAGTTGGAACTAGATGATCTTTCAGGTTGCTTCCAACCCAGGCCTTTCTATGATTCTGTGTTTCAAGTGAAAACCGTGCATTTTAAAGACAGAATTCAGTTGTATTTGTTTTGTTGTTTGGTTTGGGGGTTTTGTGTGCTTTGTTTTGTTGGTTTTTTTTTTTTTTTTTCACCAGAGCACAAAAGTTCTGATAAAAGCAAAAAGAGATTTTACAATAGCAGATTTCTAACATTCTCTTAGAAATAATAAGATGCATAAGGTTTCAGATTTATAGAGTGTATGCACTGAGGATATAAATGACTCAGGGGCATCCATTTTTCCATAATGATCTTGATTTATGATGAAAACCATAAATTAAAATTACACTCTCTGATGTGATGAACTATCAGAGAGACAGCCATAACCATCATCAGCCTTAAGCAAAGTGATTGGTGAACTAGTAAAAATTGGGAACCTCACACTGACAATGAGCTTCCCTTCAGGCAGCCAGATCACAAAGAGATTTGAATCAGTATTTGATTTCTTTTCTTTTCTAGGACTCATGTCTTGTATCTAATACTGAAGGAAGCCATCAACACTGAAATTAGTCAATTGTTTTTGGAAGTTACAGATTCAAAATGCATTAGTTCCCTTTCTTGTGACATGGTAAAAGAAAATGACTCAAAAAACTTCTGATGTTTTCTGTAACTGCATTAAATAAGATTCAAGCTTTGCTGTAGGCCACTGTATTTCATTAAGAAGTCAGAAAGCCTCTTTTTTTTCCTGTGGTAGCTATTATATAATTGATAGATGTTTTTAAAATGCTCAACCTAAGCCGTGTGTTTAACAAAAGAACAGAATGCAGTGAAATACACAACAGAAGCACTTAGTGCTGTATATGATTATATTTATAAACAAAATATGACAATCATATGGCCTGCAGGGTGTTCTTCTGCCTTCATGTAATAGGGCAGTAGAGTTCAAACTTTCACTCTACCCATGTTATCTGACTGAAAATTGTTGATGCTGGGTTAAAAGTAAAACTCAATGAGACAAGCAAAAATGTTTTATGTTCTTCTATTCTTCTCAAAATTATACTGCTGTCTTCCTTTATTCTATACAAGGCTGAAAATAGAAGAGACTATTATGGTTGTTAGACTAGTTAGGTTTCACAAAGCTAGTCCTGATCTTAGCACCGGCCAAGTAATAGGATTCAGGATTTGTTCTGCTCTACTGTTAGTGTCAAATTGTATCTGCTAAGGACCAATGCTAGACTAAAGAGATAAATCAACAGCAGGTTACAGTAGATGCAAAGCAGAGACAAGACAAAAAATACAAGAAATGTGGAATAAAATTGGGATTTTAGGATTTTGAAAGGTTACAGATTGTATTCATATAAAAAGCTTTGTAATGGAGAGGAAATAGGGTGAATACAGATGTTAAAAAACCATTAAATGATTTTAAGAAATGCTCATAGTAGACAGATGCTATTTCAGACATGACTGAAAATCAAAACAGAATCTGGATTCAAGAGCCAATGACCTTAGAAGAACACAAGAAGAATGACAACTTGTCTTCCTTCTGAAGTTTTTTACTTTTTTGGTCCTAATAGTCTTTTTTCCCCCTTCATGGAATAGACTTCTTGACTGATTTTCTAGGGAAAAACAAACAAATAAGCAAAAAGGAAAATGGATAAAAGCTGCTGAGAAAATATCTTGAAATTTGATAACCATTTTTCCTTTTTTAGAATGATAGCAAATTGCCAGTGAAACAGTCTCTGCTTGAGAGTTAGGATGAATAGTGACTTTTTTCTTACCTTGTCAGGGTGAGTGAAAGTCAGGTTGCTCAAATGAACCATGGAGTTGCAGTTGTATGTTTGGCTGTGAATTTGTCACAAGATTCTTGAATGGGTGGTAGATATTTTATAGCTGTTTGTGTTCATCCTTTGTAAAAGTGGTATGATTAGAATGAATTGTTCTTTGAATAGCCATAGCCAACAGGACCAGGAGTATTCCTGTTTTTTCAATCAACCAGAAAGGAATGACAAGCATAGCACTTGTGTTTTAAAAGATTCTTTTCTCTTTCGCAGTAAAAAAAAAATGTGCAGTGATAGAACAATAAAAATTCAGGAACTTTTACATGCATTCTGGAGAGTTCTGCCTTCATATATGGGACCTCATAGCAGAGTTAGCTGCTCCCCTGGTACAAGCAAATGTGAGTTTTAGAACAGACAAACAGATACTGGGCATAGCAGGTAGTGTCAGCAAGTCTGCAGTGAATTGTTTCATGAAATGTCACTGTGAAAGGTAGAGTATGAGCATGCTTCTTCCCCAGTCTCTTCCATCTTTTTCCTTGCCCCCCACCCCAAAATTTATGTGTCTTGTAAGTTGAAAATGGAGCTGCCCTTTAAACCTTGAAGCAAATTGTTTAAAAGTCCTTAAAAGCAAAAACTGTAGATTAAATTACTAAATTACTTTAATTATTGCTCTTTTGTGTTACATAATGGAAGTCTACCACTAAATTAAACATCATTAAATGAAAAACAAAGGAAGTCTTCAATGGCTATTATATGATGAAAGAGAATAACCAGCAGTTAGTAGAACATTCCTGTATGATTATTTTTTTCTGTTTGCTTTTCTGCAATTCTCTTCATCTTGCACTAATATTATTTTAATTACTTTAGCATAGTCATTTAATATTTATCCAGGACTTTTCATCCTGATAAATCTCCCTTTCTTTTTTAAAAAAAAATTATTTAAAGATAGGGAATTATTTATTTTCTGAATATCCAAAATGGTATCACTAGTTTTAGTGGTGATGTTAATACATCTTAAGGCGAGAATGAAGAACGCATAGTTAGTTTAACTGTAACTTAAACTCATGGTAAACAGATCTAGTGTTGAATATGTCAATAAAATATGCTTGAAATGACTGGGTGAAAGAAGGAGGATTGCAGTGCTCTTTCTTCAGGAATGGAAGTGAACTCCCCTATTATGGAAAACTTAGGCATAAATCTAAGCAATAGCCTTGGAATGGTTAAATGATTTGCATCACCAGAGGCCATTGCAGCAAGGAACTCCTAGACTTGTGATGTAATTCATCTGTTCTCATCCTCAGTGCTGTGAGCTCCTTAGCAGAGCTGTGACTTCACTTGGAAAAGCAGAGTAGCTGGAGAGAGTCCAGCTGCAAGCAATTATAATGATCAGCAATCTACAAGTATGCCTTTAGGGAAAGATTGAGCAAACTAGGGTTGTTTAGTCTAAAGAAAACTCCACTGAGGGAGTTTATGTTAATCTCTTCCAATACAAGAAGATTATTCAGGAAAAGAACAAACTGTTAGGCATAGTTAATTTGGCTATTAGGAGAAGTAGTGGATTTGAATTACAGTGAGAGATATCTAATGCAGACCTGCTGGAAGATTCTAAGGATGAGGATAATTAAGTACTGGGCTGCCCTGGGAGGCTGGACAATCTCCAGCACTGTGGGCTGGTTTGAGCAGGTGAGCTGTAAAGATTGATTTTGCATAAGTGATTTAGAGATGGGACCATGACTGATAAAGTTTTCTGGCTTTCATTTGTTTGGTGGGTTTGATCTCCTAATAATCCCCTCAAAGGAAATGTCCTGTATCCCTTGAGCAAATGCTGGGAGGCATACAAGCAACTGGACTCCTATACTGGAAGTTTTGTGAGTGAATACAAGACTGTCTATGTCTTTAGCAAGAGGTCTAGAAGAAGTCTATGAAAGATTTATTGAGTTGGAAACCTGGTTACTTATTTAGGATCTTCTTTTGCTTCAGGTTGTGCATCACTTTAGTGGGTAAGGACAACTTTTCTATCAATCCTTGGAGAGTTTTCCATTCACATATATCACTCCAATTTGGACTTCTTTTATACATGCTAGGTGTTTAATAATTCCCAAAACGATTCAAGTTCCCTCATGTGGAAAACAGTTTATTATTGCAGCAGTGGTGATTTCTTTTACTTAGACCTTCTTTCCCTAACACTTAGAGAAGCATTTTCCCTGTAAATAAAAGCAATTTACCACACAATAGTTAAAATACATCATTAATTATACAAGACATAGGAAAAGAGGATCGTTACAATTTCTTATTTACTTTATTCTTGTAAATATTTTTTTCCTAAATAGGTATTCTGTAAAATTGCAAAAGACTCCCTAAAGAATTTAGCTGTCATGAGAGTACATTGATATTTTTCTATTTTTCTATTTATCTGGCCAAGTTATGATCTTTTTATTTGTTCTCAAAATATTTAGTACCTGAAATCTGCTTTTACATTACAGAAGACAGCTAAAGAGGTCTCAAGAGACTCTCTAGCCCTTGAATAAAGTGAACAGCTTCTACACTTATATTGTTCCAAGGGTGAAGACTTTGCAGCTTCTGAAGGCATTCTTTCATTTTTTAGCAACTCTTATCTCTATGAAGTGTCTTATAAATACCTAACTTTACTCCTCATTTCTATAATTTAAGCCTGTATCTTATTTTATTCAGTGTACATTGAGCACATCCTCATCCTTTTCATGTATTTGAAGACTGTTGTTTTACCTCCTAGGCTATGTTATTTCTTTAGGCTATACAACAGGAATTTGTTCAATTTAGTCACGTAGATCATGTTTTTCTAGACATGCTTCTGATCTTCGCTGATTTCCTCTGGACTCCCCATCTGATTCTCCTTCAAAGGGAAACACAATGATCTAACCTTCAGAAATTGTTCTGACTGCAGTCTCACTAGTGCAGTGTACAGGAGTAACATAATTTGATGTAGTCATGAGTGGAGAGCAGAGGGGGAAGATTACTGTATCTATCTGCATTAACCTGGCATTTGCCCCTTTTGCAACAGTATGACATTGGTTCAATATCTCACAATCTGCTAGAGCCCTTTTTCTTCTGAAGAGATGCTACCTCCATCCTTCCTGACCCATAATGTACTGCTAGTTGTCCCTGTTAAACTGTATGCTTCATTTTTTCAGACTCCGCAGTATCATTTGAAATAAGAATTCTGACCTTCAGCATAGCTTCATCCTTTTCCAGTGTTACTGCCCAAATCTGATCACTACATACTCTATTTTATCGTCCAAACTGAATGAGTGGTTATTAAAAGTATTGAATAATAGCAGACTAACAATTGACCTTTCCAGGCCACATCCTATGCCATCCCTTCCCTTCTGACAATAAATCAACTACAAATTTTAACTTTCCGCAACTTTCTGATATAATTTGCACCTAGCCCTTAGGGGTTAAATCTGTTTCACTAGGTTGCTTATGACTGAGAGTGTAATTTGAGATGGTGTCAAAAATCTTTCTAATGTTAAGATAAATGACACCTGGCTGCTTGTCTCTCATCCACATTGCCTGTTACCCTCTCACTGAAGGAAATGTGACAGCTCATTGATGACAGATCCCTTTTGGCTGTTACTTGTCTTGTTTGTTTTCTCTGTGTTTTTGAAATGTGTTTGTTTATTTCTTTCAGGATTTTTCTTGGAATCCAAGTCAAAATGAATGATTGATAATTCCCTGGCTTCTTCATTCCCTCCCTTTTCAGAATGTAAGCACTAGGTGTCCCATTTGCAAATTCTCCATACTTCCCCATAAAGTCTCAAGAGCTTTCTATCTACTCATTACTGTAAATATCATAAAATAAATCCCAATATGTTCAGTCCATATGAAACCCCCTCACTTCCTCTTATTTTGAACATATTCACCTTTATTTCTTTAGTAAGAAGTATTTTTTGGTTTGGTTTGGTTTTTTTCCCCCTGACTAAACGTGTCACAGCACTTTCTCTAGCTTAAACTTCTTCCTCGTGCTTGTATTTGTTCTTGCCAGATCACTAGGTCTCTGCAGAATTTTCAATTTAATTATTGACTCTTCATTCTAAGCAACAGCACAGACTTGGCAGCGAAAGTTCTTCCCCTGCTGCTGGAAACCTCAGTATAAAATACAGTCTCTTTTCTGCCTGTTCTGAATTAGTTCAGACTTTCACACCTTTTGTGTATGTGGTTTTGCTACCTGTCTGGAACTGTGTTTAAAGGGCCTGTGTGATTTCTTTGGTTTATGTAGTGCTGAAAATTTAAAATCATTAGCATGAAAAGATCTGACTCTTTATGAAGAGGAGCTGGTAAATAAGATATGTGCACTTATAGTGGGAAACCATCTTAAAGTAGTGTCCTGGTGTTTAGGATTTTGAAGTGTTTCTGGGTAGAATGTACTACACGTATTAACAGCTTTTTTTTCCTAAAAACGGGTTGACCAAATGTGTTAGGAAAAGTTTAGTTATAGTGCCTCTTTTTTTTTGAGACAAGTAAATAAATTTGATCCCTGTATTTGAGCCAATTTTGTCTGTTCCGCTGTCAGAGTCAATGAAGGTTGCTGAGGTGAGGGCAACTTTTCCCAAAATTTCAAGTGCTTCGCTATGCTGAAACATTGTTTAGAAGCTAAGATGCACAGGATATTTCAGCTCTGTTTTATGTTTATATGACCTCTTTGAGAGGTCACTGATGAAGCCAATGCCTTTGTGCTGTCTGTCTTGGTGTTGCTTTTGCTTGGGTGGAAAGCTCAGGAAATAGATGCAAAATTGCCCCACTTTCTTCTTTCAGTTCCCTTGTTAAAAATATTTTTTGGCAAAATTTCCTCAAAGAGCCCCTGTTTGGAGGTATGCTATGGTTCCTGACTATCATGCTGATCTGTGTTGCCTTATTAGTTTTAGGATGTTCTGTTCTGGATTCTGCCAATATTCTGCTCCCCTTTATCTTATAGTTCAACTGTGAATTCTTTGGGATTGAGACCATAATTTTGTTCTTGTAGATTTGTATGGCCCTTAGTGCAACTGACATCTTGGTCTATGAGCAGTGTGGGAATAAAAAGAATGTATTATCTATGTGTTGGTATTAATTTGTAGGAAGGGTTGTGCAGAATGGAATTTAGAAGCATGCATTTTTCAGTTTCATGCACGCAGCGCCTTTTGCTCTGATCAAGAAATTGGAAAGAGATGAAACCATTTAAAAATAATGGGGTAGGATTAAAAGTAAAACAAGCCTATCAGCATCTTTTTCTTCATATTGAACTGGGGCTTTTTGTGATTGGCTAATTTCTAGTTGTAAAATAATTAAATGTTAAAGATAAAAACTGTGACAGGTCATCCTCCAAAGAAATAATAACTTCTTACCATAACTGTACTAAAGTTACTGGGCTGAACTAAATCAGCTGAAGGTCTAACCCAGTACCTTTTTTTCACAGGCCACCATGAAGGAGTCTGGGGACAACAGCTCTTGTTTTGTTAAACTGACCTTTAACCAATACAATAATTACAAGCATGTCATGGTGAATATTTTTCATGAAACACTGAGATTTATGAAATTATATAGTCTTAAAATTAAAAAAAAAAATCTGTATTAAATTCCTTTAAATTCAAATGGCAACTATGCTCAACCCCTTGTGTTCCTTCTGTCTATGCTGAGCTGTGAAGTGGGGCAGAATCTGAAGGCCACTGGAACTGAAAGGCATCCGGCATAGATTGGAGGGAAATACAGTAGCTATGGAGCACTGGGCTTGGGGCAAGCCAGCTCTAACTTAGGTAACTGTAGCTAAAAGAAATGGATTTGTGAGGGTGCATGGGTTATGGGTATTAAAAATTTCATCAAGAAATGCAACTAAGCCATTAAACTAGTGATGGGCCTTGGGCAGAACTGAGGAGAATCTCCAGGCACAAAGAAAGTCATGTTAAAAAACTCTTTGCCAGAACTATGCTCCTTTTCTTTTCTCAAAGCACTAAATTTTTTAAGGTATGCTTGCAGGCTATTTCTGCATGATCAACTGCAGGAAGAAAAAAAATACTTCAAGCATTATGGTTCACATGGCCTTAGTACCAGAGCTGATCAAAACTAATCAGTTAACAAAAAAGCGTGATCGTGGAAGGTTTCCTCTCAGAAGCCCATTTATTTCAAAATCTGGCAAGTTTTTCGGGGGTTTATTTTATTTATTTGTTTGTTTGTTTTTAATTTGAGTATTTGTGAACATAGAATCACAGAATCATCTAGGTTGGAAAAGACCTTCGAGGTCATGAAGTCCAACATAAGACATAACACCACCTTGTTAACTAGACCATGGCACTTATTGCCACATCCAGTCTTTTCTTAAACACCTGTTTACTTATATAGGCAAAGTATTGGCACAGGCTGCTTTTGGTAGCATATAATGACTTCAATCCCTGTGTGTATATAATGAGTTTTATTTGTAAATGCTCATAAATTTATCTTCAAGTGCATGTCAGGGACATATAAGGGCAGTAAGGACCTCTAGGTAAGGATATGTGGTAGAGATTGTCTACGTGAAAGTGGTCTGCATAAAGAATAATTTTAGAAACCTGATTTTCAGTCTGATACATTGGTACTAGTTATGTATTTTCCAAATATAGAAATTAGACCACTGAAAGCGCTTTCAAAAAATCTGAAGTCTGCCAATGTCATCTAGAATAGGATGTTTCTGTGGTGATATATTTTGGTTTGTTTGGATTCTTTGATTTGGTTGAGGGTGATTTTTTGTCTCTTTTGTAAATAAAGAGGCTATCTTCAGAAGCAAGTGCTTGAAAATTAATTGTGATTCATGCTTTCAGTAAAGAAAAAAAATAAATTGCATATATTGAAAAGAAGCGCCTACTTGATTTCTGTAAAATTCCATTTGGTGGTTACACAGTGCAGTAACAGTAGCTGTTTACTTGATGACCTGCTAATCATTGCACTTTGTGCTGTCTACTCCCCAAGGCATTTGAGAATAAAATTATGTTTCCCAAGTATTCCATTCACATTAATGTTTGTTGTTTGGTGAATTGAGGAAGGTATTACACTGCAGCTCCTCCTACCTTTGTACCAAGTATCTGCTAGGGCCAGCAATTCTGTACCCCATCAGAAGAAACTAAATCATGGGAGGAGAAAAGTAGAAGTGAAAAAAAAATTCAAACTAAAAAGAAAAAAAGATAGATCCCAAGCCATATAAAGCCTAGCATTTTAAGACTGTATAGCACTAATAAATACTCTTTTGTATATTGTGATACAGTGGTATGATTATTCCCCGTTTCAGGTTAACACAGTGTGTTCCTACATGTAAGTATTCAGCAGTCATGAATTATATGACTTAATTAGTAGGGTTGGTTTCTTTGAGGTAAAATTACAGTATCAGCCCAACAAATAACATACTTGCATTAATAAAGCAAGGCAAGTATTTAAACTTTTCTATTTATGAACATAAGAAACTTTATATTTTTTTATAGTGTTCTTTTCAATTTTTATTTATTGCCTTAGAGCATCCTTCCCTAGAATTATTTTTCCATAGCTGAGAATGATTTGTTAATATGTTCAGAACAGTAAAAATACATTCTCTTTATTTTAGTAATTCCAGAGATTGGTGATATTGCAGTTCTGAAAACTGGAGATAACAAAGATTTTGACGTGCTGAGAAAGCACAGACTTATTATGACATTTCTGGTATTAATTCTTTGAAAAGATATTTCTCATTTTTAAAAGTCGTTTAAGTCAGACTTTCTAAATTACAAGTAATTATTGGGCAAAAAACCTTCTAGACCTGAGAGATGGACATCAGTTATATCCCTACTTGAACTTTTTACCCACATTTTAGCTAAAGCGTCTCCACTCCTCCTATCTCCATGACAGCTTCTCTCCAGGACTGGAAAGTTGAGATCCAAGCAGGTTAAAAAATTTGCCCAAGGTCACGGAGTCAGAAGGTATCAGAGCCATATAGGCTAAGTCCTAGCTTAGAGACCAAAGCTGCACCACTAATAGTATCACCTTCCTTCCTTACTTCCTGTGGTCCAG
Organism: Falcunculus frontatus; assembly: GCA_013398115.1. Taxonomy (NCBI): domain Eukaryota; kingdom Metazoa; phylum Chordata; class Aves; order Passeriformes; genus Falcunculus; species Falcunculus frontatus. Next base: position 2,297,735 of record VZRV01002858.1, read on the forward strand.
AACATTTTATATCATACTTGCATATAAATAATTATACATACATACATGTAAATAGTATGTAATGTAAATATTCAAATGTAAATATTAATATAAAAATGACATTAACTGTTTTTCCTTTAAGGAAGCTGTGAGAGAGATAAGTGGTTTGCCTAGGGGGAAATTTGGGCAGGTGGATTTACAGTTAGGAGAAATCAGCTTCCATCTGGATTCTAACAATCTGTACTTCTGATCCTAAAGAAAAAGAGAAAAAATTATTTGTCTTGTAGTATTTTAGACTGATCCTTTAATACTCATCAAGCTTCTCAGACTCTTTCTCAAACTGATATTAGACTGCATTTATTTTCAACCCGTACATGGTAAACCCAAAGATACAATTCCATGTTCTTTGCAGAACTCTTGGAATAGGTATGACTAAAATTCCAGAAAATGACATCACAGTTGTTAGGAAGGTCATCTGTTTAGAGTGAATGATGTAAATAGTTTACAGCAATTACGGAAAATTTGGTAATGATAGTGATTCTATATTGCCATGGCAATCTGGAGTAATTCTGAGTTTTATTTTGTTTTATTTTAATATAAATTGTATTTTTTTGTCATTGACTTATTTCCCTTCTGCACATGCCTGCTTAAGTACTTGTAAGTTTAGTCTGTAGGTATACCCAGCTTTTCTCTAGAGGGATAAGTCTGTCTGGAAAACTGAATGCAGTGATCATCATGTTTAGACTCATAATGAATTCCTTTAGTTGAAGCAGTTTCAGTTTAATTTTGGATTTTAATGGTTCAGATGACTTGATTGGACAAGGTACATTAAAGACTTTAACTGAGACTAGATTTATTAGACAATTAAAAAAGCAAATACTGGATGAAATTCCCTTATTCACTCACTGGCTATGCTCCTTTGATGGACCTTTTTGTCAGAAGGTAAATGCTTCCAAGATCTTGAGACAAAAATAAGAAAAAATCTTAGTGGTTGTTGGAGGTGATTGTATTGGTTTGAAAACAAACCAGTGGGAGGTCACAAGTCAAGATTGAAATTAATAGAAGAAAAAAAAAAATTAGAAACAAGCAAAATAATATAAGGAAAAAGCACAGACAAAGTTAGATACAACCTGATACCCTATTCGGGTGGTGGCAGCAGTCTAACTGAAGTGATCCAGTTGAAGTGATGATCCGATAGAAGGTCCGGTCTCCAACTGAAAGTCTGTGGTGACTCTTGTCCTCTGGTTACCCAGTAGACAGGGCTGAGGTTAGGCAGTTCTAAGGGCAGCTTATATCCAGGTGGGAATGCCCGGCTTCCCCCTCCTGGGTGGAGCATTTCACAATAGGATGAGATGAGTCCATGAATCATTGGGTGGTTTCTTGATGGCCCATCCTCTGTTATCAGGGGTGGGTCGTTAGCAGGTGATAACAGCTAATGGCCCACAGCTGGTGGTAATAGAATACTTAAATACATCTATTTTTAACCTAGGACAGTGATATTTCAGTTCTTTGTCATTAAAATAACTAGGAATCTGAATATCTATTAAAAGTCATATGAATTTATATGTAAGACTCCTGGTGCTTCTGAAAATCTTGGTTAACTGACTACAAATAAGATGTCTGTCTGCTCCCACAACTCTTATAATTACCACTTGCATTACTCTATCCAGAACTCATATAATTCCATTTGTTACAATAAGACAATTAAACATTTAGTTTTCATTTTTTAAAATGAATATCTGACTCTAAGATTTGAAAGAAAAATAAAAATTCTTGCAAGTGATAATATAGCATAATCAGAAACATTTAAATATTACCCAAGCAATGTACTCTGAAAAATTCTCTGAAGGGTGTCCAGGTGTCTTTCTTTGTATTGTTCATGGGTTGCTGAATTAAGTAAGTGATAAGTTTCTCCACAAAAATTAAGAATAGGAAACAGAGTGGTTTTGTACACATAAATTGGACACATAATTCAGAAATTATATTTGACCTATTAACAGCATTTTTGATCAGTCTCCTCCAGTTGCTGAGGGCATTGCTAAATGAATGAGTTGCCTGATTATTGGAAAAATGTGGTTTCTGGGAATGTGAATGAGCTGTTCATACTGTATCATGTCAATCTTGTATTCTTTTAGCCAAGTTCTCACATCATTAATTTTTTTGCTCTATTATTAGATATTAGAGGGAATTGTGTTTGTAATGCTCATGAAGGACAGTGGTGTTTATTTGATTTTGATATGCAATGGCATTTTTTCTGTATTGTAATGGTTTAGTGAACTGTGAATCTTAATGCTGCAAATTAAAGCAAATTGCAGCTCAATCAGGCAGATATCTCATGTAGAGATGATTTTTATGTCCATTGAAATAGCAATTAAGCCATTCTCTTTTTCTATCATGATGCATTTCACAGAAAATGAATACATGTCTTACAGACATGCTGTCAAAGTATTTCTGATGTTTTCACTCTGGTAAGTATTGGAATAGTAGGAAATGGAACCACATCTTAGGGAAGTGTGAGGTATTTTATGATAGCACATCAATCTATCAGACACTTTCCAAATTCAGAGAAGCTACTCAAATAAAATTGAAATAATGTTTAAACCATTACTAATAATAGATAGAGAGCTAGGCTATCCTGGTCCAGCTGATCTAGATGATGTCAGATACAATTAGCAACAAAGTTTGCTTTGTAATATATCATACTGTAGTGAACCACACCTAGAAGATGTCACATGAAAATGAGGTGACAAAATAAGTCTTCCAGAAACCATGTTTACCCAAGACTACTTAACAATCTGAGACCTGCTCAGCCTTGGCAGGGTCTGAGCAGTATAAAGAGTGCTGCAGACCGAGACATTTTAATCAGTAAGAGCTGAAGAGATGCAGAACTTAATCCTTCTTCAGTGACAAAAAACCACCTTCTTTCCTGTGTTTCTTTTGTCTGACTTCGGCCTCTTTGTGAGTTTCTTTCCCCCATGAGAATCTTCTTTGGAAATGTGTGCCTGAAGATCCCCTGAAGTTAGTTTTGTAACATTTGAACTTCTAGATCACATTAGGGCAAGTTTTCCTAAGTATTTATATTGTGAAAACTGCAGATGGAAGCATAGTGGGATTTTCAAAAGCCGTTAAATGGACAAGGCACTTAACTCTCATTTAAATTAATTAGCTGTATTGAGCAAGTTCCCCTTGGCACTTTGGAAAGTTCCACTGCTAAGTGTTTATGTCTACATAAAAAATTATGATTTTCGGAAGAGGCTGAGCATCCAGCAACTCCCTTTAAAGCTTGACTATTACAGATTTTCAGTAGTTTTGGAAATTATGATTGTCCCTTGTTCTATGTTCCCAAATGATCCTCCTTTGTTTTCTTGTTTCTTAACAGTTCCTGCTGTCATTTATTATATAAAGTTAATCTCAGAGAAGAAGTGGGATCAATAGTACTAGCTCATAAAGAGAGAAAAGTAATGACATGGGTGAATCTTCTGCACAAGTTCAAGAAACTGAAATCTTTCATACATACAATCAGCGAGAGAACTGATAGACCTATAAGACCATTGTAATTATGTTTTGTACTACATTTACTTATTACTTTTATAGTATGCAAAATAATAGCTCAAAAATACATTACAGGCAAAGACTGCTGCAGTTTGTGGACAGCTGGGAGTGAACCAGATGGCCAGAATTAGCATGGCTTTTCAGTTATTAACTACTGCATATACAGAAACTCTTAACAGACCTGTTCAAGTGTAATAAAAGCCCAGTGCTCACTCTGAGGTATAGTTTCCCCTGCCCTATCCTCTGCCTCTACTACAGTATTGTCTAAGTAGCAGTCTGAGGATATACACACATCAGCATTTTGGTTTCAACCAAGAGTCAGCTTGTGAAATGAATCTAATTATTCCCACTTAGCACACAAACTCATTGTGGAGTGGGTCTTGTGCTATGTGAACCAGGATGCTTTTGGCTGAAATGAAAACAGAATGTGCCATCCAGAAGGCCAATTAATCTTCATTAATCATTACCACTGTTCAGTCCACTGAACTATGTCAAAATTAGGTCAATACAACCTTCTTCTGCAGATTCTAATTAAAATACAGACCAGTGTGAACATCAAGTCCTCAGAATTAACAGTTTTGGTCTGCCAATTGGTTCTTACTGTGGCACATTGCTTGTTAATGGAGCTATAAACCGAGTTGTCAGATGGTTGTGTTCATGGGAGAATCCCATCTTTCCACAAACTTCCAGAATTAACATCCTACAATGCCAGAATTTTCTCAGATATACAAGTATCTTGAAGGGATTTTCAGTTTCAAACACTGGCCAATGTTTCTTGGGACTATGCCTCCTTTTTCTTCTTAAATAGAAAATGAAATACAAAACTAATGAGCAAGAACTTACAACTTTTTTTGAAAAGCTTTTTGATAAATCTAGGTCACCCTAAATGTGGTTTTTTTCCTAGAAAATTAATCCAGACAATCCAGATTTTAAAACATAGGATTTATACCTTGTAAAATCCACCTGCCCCAGCCATTCATTCTGGTTATTTTCTACACTGATTTAGAATTTTTTATGCTTCAAGAGTATATTCTTGTTTGAATTTTTCTATCAATAACCAGTCAATAGTGCCTATATTCATAATTAATTAATTAGGAAAAAAAAATTCTGTATCCTGTGTTTTTCAAGATTCATAACTTAATACAACTTAATAGGCTGGAAATTATATCTTTTCTAGTTTGTGTCAGATGTACCAGAGTGAAAAACAGTAATATGAGTCTTCACTGGTTAGCTTCAGAAGTAGGACTGTATTATTAGTTGTTGCCAATGTGATGCACAACCTGAGGCACTTAAATTTGTTTTGCCAACCAGGAAGCAATTTTAAGCGTGTTTTTAGTCAATTAAAATACTTTCAAGACAAAAGTATGTGAAATCATAAATAGCTGTAAAACAAAAGGATTTTCTTTTTTTTAAATTATTTTTTTTAGTAAGGTAGAAACTCTAAAAGATAAAAGGGGATTCTCTGCACTTATCTAAGCCATCGATTCACGATACAGTAACTGTGACCTTAGGATGCTTAATGCCAGATAAGAACCACTGTAGCCTCATGGTATTAAATTCTGATCTGGTGTAAACTCACCTTGCTAGTTCAAATGTGTTTAAAAATTGGACACCTAAGCTTTATCCTGTCAGGCTTTCTGCTGGATGAGATATTGCCTGTCCATGCCATTTTAAGTTTATGCTGGATAAGGTGTTGTCTACTCTCCTGGTGATTCTGTATTGTGTGCTGTAATTTAGACAATATGTAGTACTGTTCTTTCTGAGCCATCCTAAATTTATCCACAGATCTGGATTAATGATCATGGCCTACTGTTGCCCCTGTTACTGTAGTATGTAACTAAATCACAAGCTTTGTATTTATTCTCCTAGCAACAAGGTGAAGGAGAATTTTCTTTCCTATCATGCTGATTTCATCATAGCGTGTTTTCTCTCACGTCTAGTAGATGAAACAATAGGGATTATGTGGGCTTTTAGGATTTCAGTGATTAAAACCAGGAGATTGTAATAGGGGTGAATTTTTTCTTAGTGTGTCAAGTGCTCTGCTGTAGCTCTATCAAAGCTGTTTCATACAAAACTGGTTTATTATTGTGTCTTTTAGGAAGCTATTTGCTTAAATTATTTTCTTTTCCATAGTCACCAGATGATGTATTTTGTGTAGTCATCACATCCTTGATATAAAATCTGGTTGACTTTTGGGATTTCAGGATCCCCTCCCACTGAAGTCCTTGAGTGACTCTGAGGGTTCACAGAGCTGGTTATATGAGTGATCCTTGCCTCCTTGTTGCTGTGTGGTCCCTTGCTTGCCCCTTGGAGTGGAGAGCAACATCAAAGTTCTACACCAAAGGGGCACAGAAGAGAGAGGAGCTGGGCTGTTTTTGCTGCTTTATTCACCCTGTGCAGTACTGTAACTGGTGCTCTGGCTCTCTGGGGAAGGCAAATAAGGCCAGCAATGATACATTGTGATTTCCTCTCAAATCTGTTGAAAAATTGCTGAAAAAAATAAACTTTAGAGGCCAAAATTATTCCTTTTTATAAGCTGTCCTCATTCTGTCCTCCTCCAGAAGGAACTGAAAACATTCCTGACGCCTGAAGTTTTGTTACTGCTGTTTCACTTATAAATAAAGCCTCCAAATGAAACAAAAGTGCTAAGTATTTAATAGGCAAGAACAAGGAAAATCCTTTGTCTTTGAGCGCTCACCACCTCAAAAAGGAATGAAAGGTGGGGCCTGAAGAAACAAGGAGTGGTTCTGGTTCTTACGAGTGGCTCTGCCCCGCCCACAGCTCCTGTTCACTCTCAGTGACCTCTGCAGAACACGGCTTTACTAAGGGTGGGCTAAGGACAGCTGGCCCCAAACTGAGTGATAATTTTAAGTAGGAAATTCTATAAATTCAAGAGTTTCCTATTCAGATTTTTTTTTGCAGGGCGTGCAGGAAGAATAGATAAGTGGATGAAAAAAAGTATATTTTGTTAATGTGCTGCTGTGGGGAAAGCCAGGATTTCTAAAACAAGATTGCATTGCTCTGTGCTACAAAAGGATCCCTGGACTTTTTATATCAGGAGAACTAAAGCAGTAGTCATGACATCTTTTTTCATTATTATTATTCAGAAAGCAGTATATACTTTTTTTAAACTTCTAGATTTAAACAAAACATGTCTGAGCATTTCAAGGCTTCGAAGGTGGAAAAGTATAAAACATTCACATTCTTGGAAGGGGTGGCATCACAGATCTTTCTTTTCTGACACTCTTTGTTCTGCCAGAGCTGGTGCATAGAGATTTTAATCTATTTCTTTACCAGAAATTCCTCTGAAGCTCACTCTGAAAATAGATTTATTTTGTAATTAGATGTTTGAGAACTACTGATATTTGTATTTGCATGTGATTAACTTTTTACAGCACTGCGTATGGGGCTTTTTTGCTTTTAAACTAGCCTGGAGTCAATAAATATCTTTACAGATGTCAATTTGGTCAGCAGTAAAGAGGTAAATAGAAACTAATGACACTCATCAAGCCTGTGGCATGAATGATTTATTGGACGCAATCATTTAACACTTTTTTAAAGTCAGTGCAAGGAGAAGAAACAGGTTTCTTATTATGGTAAACTGTATTTGTGCTGTCAGCATGTAGTGATTTATGACAAACCTGTGGCCAGGATTAGGATATTCTAAATGAAGGAAAATAGAAGTCTCATTAATTTTTTATACCCACAGGTAGAAGACATGCAGTGGGCTAACAGAGAACGCACACATCCAGCATCTGTCTGCAGCCTGCCCTGTAAAGCTGGGGAAAGAAAGAAAACTGTGAAGGGAGTGCCCTGCTGCTGGCACTGTGAGCGCTGTGAGGGTTACCATTACCAGGTGGATGAATTCAACTGTGAACTGTGTCCCATTAATAAAAGACCAAATGCCAACCGTACGGATTGCCAGCTTATCCCTATAATCAAACTGGAGTGGCATTCTCCTTGGGCCATCGTGCCTGTCTTCATAGCTATTCTAGGTATAATTGCCACCACCTTTGTGATTGTGACATTCGTCCGGTACAACGACACGCCGATCGTCAGGGCCTCTGGGCGGGAGCTCAGTTATGTGCTCCTGACTGGGATTTTTCTCTGCTACTCCATTACTTTTTTAATGATTGCAGCTCCTGATACAGTGGTCTGCTCATTTCGAAGGATCTTTTTAGGACTTGGCATGTGTTTCAGCTATGCTGCATTGCTTACCAAAACAAACAGGATTCACAGAATATTTGAACAAGGTAAAAAATCTGTCACAGCTCCCAAATTTATTAGTCCAGCTTCTCAGCTGGTGATCACTTTCAGCCTCATATCCTTGCAGCTTATTGGAGTCTTCATCTGGTTTGCTATCGATCCACCACATACCATTGTAGACTATGGAGAACAGAGGACACTTGAACCAGAAAATGCCAGAGGAGTTCTCAAATGTGACATTTCAGATCTTTCTCTCATTTGTTCCCTTGGATATAGTATTCTCTTGATGGTCACATGCACTGTTTATGCTATTAAAACAAGAGGGGTTCCAGAGACCTTCAACGAAGCAAAACCCATTGGATTTACTATGTACACAACCTGCATAATTTGGTTAGCTTTTATTCCAATCTTTTTTGGTACGGCCCAATCAGCAGAGAAGGTAAGTGATGATATGTTTACATATCAAAACACTGCTCTTTTTCTTTTTTCATCTCTCAATAATTACAGCACTAAAATATTTTCACTTTTATGAATGAGTAATTCTGAATGATAATGGCAAACAAACTGTCAGGATTCACAGACAATAAGGTATATGTTTCAAAAGGTAGGTTTCCAATATATTAACACAAGAAACTGATTGTGATTGTTGTGTGACAGGCATAAAAATGTTGACAATTTTTCAATATAACCTTAAATGAATGTTTCTTCTAACGTTTGTTATTGCCCTTCAGTGATGCTGTGGCCTGTTACATGAAGCACTATCAATCTTTGTTTTCATCCACAGATCTGATAGAACTGGTTGCATTCTACAAGTCTAAGAAGATCAACTTATATTTGTCAAAAATAATGAAGAAAAATGCCGGGGCAGAATGAAAAGAATTACTTTTGTCTCTGGTTGACACACAGAACTTTAAAAAAAAAGAACCAAAAATAGAATAGGAAGAATGAATGTTGAATGAAGTGTGTGTAAAATCACATAAGACATAATTCACTAATTATTATATCAGTGCAAAAAGAAAACACTTTCCTTATATTTTAGTAAGAAATGAAATGATTCATACTTGGATTCAAAATGTGTCAGACATGTAACTCTCCTTCTCAGTTTTAATGGGAAGGGGGAGGTAAATGTCGACTGTGTGAGTTTTTTATTGAGCTGACAGTGGTGAAAATGACAAGTTAGGCAGGGAAAAGCAATAATACTAGCATCAATCTTCAAAATGGCAAATATTTGATATACGGAAAATCTTAAAAATAAGAAATTAAAGTCAACACTCTTTTACATAAATTATTGTCTTTCCTTCTAGCAGGTATTTTTTATAATGTTTTCAAATATACATTTTAATTTAATTGGAAAAGTCAGCATGTGTTCACTTATAATTGTGCAAAGATTTGACATGTCTCTAGTTTGGAGGGCACCCTTGCCTGTGGAATTAAATAACAGTTCTGTATACCTTGATAAAACACTTTCTAATTCAAGCAGAAGAATTGTATGGGGGAGAGAGTGTGGCAGAAAAAAACATTTTCCTCACTAAAAATTGAAGCAGACTTACTAAATTGGATCAGACTTATTTTCACGGCTTTTTGGATTAAGTCAGGGGAAGTGAGTACCAAGGTAATGGCTTATCACAGAGTAAGTAAAAAAATCTCATTTGACACAGGAGAACATGTTTAGGTGAATTGTTTTTAAATTTTGACTTTTTTATATGTGTAGGCTTAAGTCACAAAAATGCATTGTTGTATAAATGTGTGGTACTTTTAACAGCTTGGTCCAATCATGTTTATGGCAAGTACTTGAACCAAAAGAACTGAGTCTTGAAATAGGAAATACTTCTCGGCTGGCGACCATGCAACGACTTTGATTTACACCACTGGTTCACCTTGGCTTGTAGTAAAGGATGATTTGGTTTCAACCTCTAAAGACAAGATTAATGAACATCTCTTCTGCATTTCTTTTATGAAACCCAAGACTGAACACACAAATGATGCTAAATCACACAGCTTCTAACACTAAATTTCACTTGTTAGTTGCCTGTTTTACTTCCTAAATGATTTGTTTTTCTTCAGATAATGATTTCAGGAAGGAAAAAATGCTAATACCATAGCTCTGGAATTTAAATAATTCTTTTCAAAGTGCTTCTGCTTTTTGCCGCAAATAAAAACATGCTTCCCCACAGAGTCTTACTGACATCTTCATAACAGTTTGCATATTCCATACAATTAAAATACTTCTCTGAATGGGTGTCGTGGTTTGACGCTGGCCCAACGCCAGGCACCCACGAGAGCCACTCGCTCACCCTCCCCTGCCACAGCTGGGCAGAGAGGGAAAGGGAAAAAAAAAAATAACAAGCGCTTTATGAGATAAGGACCGGGAGAAACAATTCAAGGGCGAAACAGGGTCAACTTGAGTTGTGAATTTATTACTAACAGAATCAGAGGAGGATAACGAGAAGTAAAATAAGCCCTTAGAACACCTTCCCCCCCCAGCCCCTCCTTCCTTCCCACCGACAGTGCAGGGAGACAGGGCAGGGAGCTTTGGTCAGTCCATCACCGAGATTTCCTTCCTTTCCTTTAGGGAGAGGAGCCCTTCCCCTGTGAGGCCGTGGGGTCCCTCCCACAGGAGACAGTTCTCCGTGAATTTCTCCAGCGTGGGTCGGCTCTCACGAGCAGCAGCCAAACCGCACCTGCTGCAGCGTGAGCCCCTCCCACGGGCACACAGTCCTCCCAAAACTGCTGTGCCGTGGGTCTCTCTTCCCACAGGGTGCAGTCCTCCAAGGACAGGCTGCTCCAGCCTGGGAGCAAGGGCCCTCTCTCTCCCCTGGGTCTCCCACTGGATCACAGCCTCCTCCAGGCATCCACCCACTCCGGCATGGGCACCTCCCCCACGGGCTGTGGGTGGATCTCTGCATTCCCCGTGGATCCCCACGGGCTGCAGGGGCACAGCTGCTTCACCATGGTCTGCACCATGGCCTGCAGAGGAACCTCAGCTCTGGGGCCTGGAGCACCTCCTCCCCCTCCTTCTCCACTGACCTTGGTGTCTCCATGTTGTTTACCCTCACATTTTCTCACCTCCTCTTCTCTGACTAGAATCCACAACCTTGTGACTTTGTTTTGATTTTCTTCTTAAATATGTCATCACACAGGCATTACCAGCCTCTCTCATTGGCCCAGTTTTGGCCAGCAGCATGTCCATCTTCAGAGCCATCAGCCATGGGCTCTGCTGGACATGGTGGGGAGCTTCCAGCAGCTTCCTCACAGGAGCCATCTCTGTGTCCCCCTGCTACCCAAAACCAGGCCATGCCAAACCAATACAATGGGATACAAATGTAGTATCTTAGTGCACACGTATAACGTGGTCTGAATAAACTTAAAGTTTCTCAGTTAATGCATAACACCAGAAGAAGCATTTTAAAACCAGCTAATGTATTCTAGAATATTTTATTTGAAATTTGATATTATGATCTTTTTGGAGGATAAAACAAATGAAAAACTTACACGTACTTTTTGTTGGTGCTTACTCACATTGCAGTTATTTTAGAATCCTGAAATTATTTTTTTTATGGCTTGAGCTTACTCAGAACAGAGCAATAAAAGTTGGGGATTTTAAATTGCTATTTTAAAGCAATGTTTCTGCTTATGAAATGTTGACAGTAATAAAATTTATCGTGACATTCATTACTTGCCGGGGGTACTTCCAGTTACTAACTTTAGATACACTTCTGTTTGAATAACAACTAGTTAAAACTTTTCAAAAATGTTTTGAGGAATTTCAGTTTTCCTAGACATTAGCAGTGCTTACAATAATAGCAGAAGTTACTAAGCATTTCTTGAAAAAGAGGTTGTACTTACTTATGTATTCAATCAACACTAATTAAATAACAAACCTATTGAACACCTTTTATTTCGCTGTCAATACCACTGCTAAACATCAAAAAAGTACCATCAATGCTGAAAATAGACATCTAGATCCAAAACTCAAAGCTCACCCTAGAAAAGTTACCCTTACATTTAGTGGCCTTGGGGATCAATTCCCAAAAGTATAAGTTTGCTAAGGATTCTGTACAGAGTCTAGAGGATTGTAAGCCTGTAGGGTCGGCACAAGTTCATAAATTGAGTGTTGGCATCAATCAAACTTCAAATATGCATGATGAAGGTCATTTAAATAAGCATAAGTACTAATCTGCAGACAGACTAGGAATCTTGATGATTTGTTCTTGCTGTGAAGCACAGAATGGGAAACTCCTCTCTTTCCTCTGTGCTCATGAGGAACCTTGGGTCTCTAGCTGGTGAATGCAGCTGAGTTAAGTGCCTGAATTTGTATGCGGTAACATATCCGTAAGAAAAAACATAGTAAAAGTTAAGGTAACTTGACAAGATGCAATGGGAATATGCTGATTTATAGTCTTGACATTTGTAACATTTTTAGTCCTTTATAACAGATGCTGTTTCTTTTAATTTGTATTATCTCAGTTTACATGTAGGTTTGAAACTAATATAAAATTGAGAAAAGTACTGTATAGTATTAAAGAAATTAAATATATATACATGAATAATTAAAAAGAGGTTAAAGTGCCAATCCAAAATAACCTGGCATAACTCAATCTTGATGGCTTTAATTGATCTCTATGTTTACTAGTTTGTCCTTATTTTCAAGCAGAAGAATATAAACACCCTGTGGTATTAAACATGCCATTTTGAGATTGTAATTTTTCAGATGTTCTGCAGAGAAAATATAAACCTTGATTTTAGGTCCTGTGTGATTTTTTTTTTTAATCTAGTTCATGATTTTGTCCATTCATGTTCATGCCTGTTTTGACAGCTCCTTGTTTATGAAAGGAGCCTACTACAAAAAATTAAATTATTCTAGTGTGTCATTAAACTGAATGAAAAATGGACCTCTAAGACATGAACCACTAATTTTCTGGCACTTACATAAATGTCAGTAAGGTGCTTTAGAGGCAAAGGAGAAAAATTCTGCAAGAAAGCATTCTGTGAATATAGCTTTCACTATGTCATGCACATGTATATGGCAAAACACTGGAAGTACTGGTGTCATCTAGGATAGAGATGTCTGAAATGTCGTAATGACTAGAATGCCACCAAAAATATATAGCTCAGTGATTAAAAAAGGTGTTTGAATCCTTGTGTAAAATTAAGTTAAAATGGCAGATCACACTAAAACCTTCTGAGGACAGATGGTTGTCTAAAGTACAACCCTCTTTGATAAACTAAACTTAGTAAATTTCTTTCCTTTTAGCATTTTTGACAGGTGGATAAATCATGTTTATTCACTGATTATTATCACACATCATTATTATCAGACATAATTTATTATATTAATCTGGAAATACTTTGCTTTGAATGAGAAGATGAATAATTGTTAACCATACTGTGAAAGAAGAGAGGTTTCACTTTCTGCTAAGGAAAGACCATAAAAAACACCGAATAATTTCTTCTTTCTCCTCCAACTGGAAGCAATTGCAAGGTGTAATCTAACAAGGCAGATAAATTTTAATGTATTTCCAGTTATTCTGACAAGTCTGACCTCTCTTTTCATAACTGCAGTACAGGCAAAACAAATTGTAATTTCATAGTAGAAATCTTGCCATAAATTGCTATCCTTATGATCTTACTATTCCAGCTGTTTTCATGCCGGATTTATTGTTCAGTGGATCTTATGCTTATATCCATCTGTTTGTTAGTAACACTAAAAGAAGTTAGAAACAATACTAAAAATATTCCACTATTAATTTGACTTGCAAATTACTGCTGTAGTTGTCAAGATAAAGAAATTCAGTTCTTAGTGGGAGGAAGAGGTAGTTCCATCAGTGTAGTAATATATGTTCATTAGCTTAAAGAAAACATCTACTAATGATAGTTCAGGTGGAAACCCCTTACTTCTCCCATATTTCTAAAATATTTACACAAACCATCTTTTGTGTGTGTGTGTTAATGTTATGAATTCTTGACTAAATGTATTCCTGTGACTGCAAGAAAACAGCATCTTAACGATTCCTCAGACTGTGTTAATGAAGGGGACAGCACAGAGCTTGTTCTTCATCTCTAAGCATTCTCTTCTAATCCTGATCATATTCAGAGTCTAGCTCTGCAGGTAGTCCATGAAATACACATCATAGGAAGAAGTCCAGACAGGCAACTTGTAATTTTAGCATTTCTTTCATTTTATGAATAATGTTTGGCTTGATTAAATTAGAATCTCTGCTGCCAACACTGTGCATAGCATGAAGATTAATCTGAGGGATATTTGATATAGTTTCTTATTTTCCTTATTACAGGAGAAAAAGTCAGAAGACTGCTGAAGTGATACATTCCACATTCAGCAGTTTATCATTGTTCAAAACTCAATTTCTGAGCTCCTAATGTTTTTTTATTCAGAATCTTTAGAATATGGGAGGACTTGCAAGAGTATAAAAAAAACTGTCGGCACTTGAATTTTTGCATGTCTAAAGTACAAGATTTATAAGGAGCGGCTCAGATAACTGGACTTGTTTAGCTTGTTTCTACAACTTTCTGTAGCGAGGAGGGTGCTGTTTTTTCTCCCAGGTAGCAAGCAATAGGGCAAGAGAAAATAGCCTCAGGTTGTGCCTCGGCAGTTTTAGGTTGGATATTAGGAAAAACTTCTTCACTGAAAGACTGGTCAAACATTGGGACAGGGTGGAGTCACTGTCCCTGGAGGTGTTTAAAAGACATATAGATATGGCAAGGGACATGGTTTAGTGGTGGACTTGGCAGTGTTAGGTCAATGATAGGATTTGATGATGCTAGAGGTATTTTCCAATCTAAATGACTCTGTTATTCTATGTTTTGGAACAGAAAATGAGTTAAAATTCACCAGATTATGTGATAGAAATATCTCTCACTGGAAATCGTGTTAAGAATGGAGAAGCTTTTCATCCTGTTTTCTTATTTCATGTTTTTTCAAGTGTAAAATTTCGTTACCTGAATTATTTCTGTGTTTCATAATTTCCTCCAACTTTTGACCTAATTCTTGGTAGAAATTAGGACTTTTTTGTTCTATTGTAGAAGCAGAGTGTTAAAAAAGACATGAACAAGAATTTGACTAAATTGCAATTTATTGCCCAATCTTCCCCTGCTCCCTTTCTGTCTGAGAGGAAGTTCCTTGCTCCTTGTTTATCTCTGAGGCAGCATGTTCCCCTCCAGCTGGAAGATTTTCAGTGTAGTGCAGGCCATGGCCGTTGCTGGGTCCACCCAGTGGCTGAACAAATGGTTTCAGCATCCCCCAAATCTGTTTTCCCTCCCCAGCCTCCTACATTCTGGTGTTAGAGGACAAAGGACTAGTCATACTTCTCATGGGTGGCAGCATAAACTGCAAAAGGTGATGTAATGAGAAACCAGTTAAATATAGAGATCCCTTTTCTTTCAAAAGTTGCTTTGTGGGAACCCATTCCAAAAGTTATTTCTTCGGAAAGAATGTGATTACACTTTTCTTTTTTTTAAGTTTATCAGCTGCTAACTGAGACAAAACTGATGCACTGGGTATTTTAAAATATTGCAGGCATTTTGAAAGCTTTTTTCAGTTTCAACCTTTCTAGCCTTGTAAGTTTAAATTGAAATTTGGAAGCAGAGCAGTTCTGATATTTAAAGAGTATAATTTCACAAGTTTTAAACTGTTTCCACTTTCTTAAACTGAAAAACGTCTGCACTGTTGACTGTAACACTAGTCTTGCATTTAAAAAAAATGCTTATGAAAAGATTTTTGATGAGTTTTCAGGCCAAGTACTGACTTGTTTAGAAAATACTGCATTTTAAAATTTCTAGCCCCTGTTTAGATTTTTTTTTTATTCAGCATAGTGCGTACCTGAGTTTCAGCAAGTGTTTTTGCTGAATGACTGGCTTTGTGCAAAGTTAATGCCTATGTAATTTTAAAGACTGGACTTTGTTGTTTTAAGATATGCCTGTTGCCTTTAGGTCAAGATTTCATTTCCCTGTTTACTTTTATATTAATGAAGCTACTCGGATTTTGAGTATGTACACCGAGCACTGATTTTAATTATAAGTTTTCTAGGAGGTGTCATAAAGAGAGAAAATGCCAGCTCCTCCAAGAAAGAAGTATTTAGCATTTAGTAAAATATATCTTTCATATTTTTAGCCCAGTGAGACACTTGTGTGCACCTGAGGGTTGCAAACCCTTTTTATTTCTGCATAGTTGCATATCTGTTCCAGCATGAGCATTAAGCTGGCGTACCTAGTTGTATACATTGAAAAGATGTGCACCTGCCACATAATGGAAAACATTGGCATTTTGCTTGTCTGACATGTTTGCTTCTGGCCCTATCATGAATGATGGCTCTTCTCCCAAAGTCAGGAAAGAGCTGCCAGAAAAATTAAATTTGCCTGTGATCAGCTTCCTACCCCATCCTGGGGAATGTCAGAGAGTTGGTAACATGCAGATAAAGATGGAATTGTGTGCTAAGGAACTTTAAATAGATCTTTTTGGCTGTTTGCTGACTTCTGTGATAAGTAATTAATCCTAACTGAGAAGCAGAAACAATTTTTTGAAGCACAGCTAAATAACTCTTCATCTGTTTTGTAAAAAAAAAAGATCAATTATCACAGAAAGCAGTTTGTGACAGACCACAAATGTTTCATAGAGATAATATTAAAAAAAAAATGTCTTAGATACTGTATTTCTAGAAATCAGATTCACCTCACAAAAATATTGATCTTTTGGCTCTGATTTCTTCAGTGCCAAAAATCTGGTTGTCTTCAACAAGTGCAGTTTAAGATAAATCCTTCCAGCATTTAAAAGATCTTAGGACTTTGAGGCATTGTAAGGGCTGGTTTAATTTGCATAAAGTAAAACTAGTGATAACACAAACTGTGTGGAAAACATCTTTAAGCAAATTTACCACTAAAAAATGTTTGTAAGTAGACAGGAAGAGGGATTTTTTTTTCAGCTAAGAATGATATGATAAACTCACATACTGGAAAAAAAAGCTATGGGTAAGAGAAAGTTACTTGGAACTATCTTTTACACTTATACTCTTGTTAAGACAAATAGAAAATCTTTAAATAGAACACTGTTTAGAAATTGTGTTGGAACTATTTCAGGGATGGTCTGAAACTTCATGTTCTTGCTCGCTCTTGCCAAGTTGGAAGCAGTACATCAATAGCCTTTGTTGTAGCTTTAACAAGGCTTGTAACTTACTGAAAACAAGTAAACACGTGTATGAAAGACAGAAGAAAAAAAGTAAAAAGTCTTTTAGCTTGGCTCTGAGTAGATATTCAACTTGTTGTCTTTCTTACCTCCCACAACAAGAATTGCAAGTTTGCATAGGTTTCATAGCAGTATCAATATTTTGATCTTACAGATAGGATAAAATGCCGTGGACTGGTAAGTTGTTGTGCATAGGCTTAGCATAAATAGCAATGCTTATACAGGCTCATCACATACCACATCTCAAACTTGACACCAGTTCACCACCACACTGCTGAAATTGATCACCATTAGGTGATCAGCACCTAATGAAAGCTGTATTACCTGGTGTTTCCTTTGGACAAATAACATTTTGAAGCACAATTATGATGACTCAACTAAAGTGTTGGTTATGGGAAGCACAGTAGATTAATTTATGTTTCAGCCCCTTGTGACCATTCCGTTAAAGAATTGTCATAATTTGTACAGCTGAGAAGATGACAGTAAGTTGGAAATCCTACCAAAATACAAGATCCAGACAAAAAATCTAATGAGATATAAGCCTAGTAAAATTTGTAACAGAATTTTTAAATACAATAAAATACTAAAATTTAATTTAAGGGTCATGAATTTAAAATTTCATGAATTTTAAATTCATGTCTCCTAAAGACAGAAATACCAGGAACCAGAAATGATGGGAGTCTGATTTCACACAGACTTTTGAGCTTTATGCTAACTCTTAAAACACAAAACTAAGTCTATTAAGGGAATAATGATTTAATTAGATTGTTAATACTGAATATGCATGTGAGCGCGTGTGTACAAGTATTTATTTTCACATAACTGTAAGCTCTTTCTTGCTTGAAACAAGAATAGCTGGTATAGAAGGCCCAGCAAAAGCAATAATTTTAATACATATGTAAGAAATTTCTATTAAAAAAAAAGTCTTTAGTCGGTCATATACACCTATTTTTTTAAGTTTAACTTTCAGTTTACAGTACATCTTCCTGACCGAGAATGAAATGACAGTAGAGAGATCCTTGTGAGCTCATCCAAGAGAGTAAAAATTTAACCGTAGCAGAACATATTTTTTTTTAGTAATCTAAATAAAAATAGATTAATTATGAAATATCTTCTTAAATTTAGACATTCATTTTCAGTGTGTAGATATAGTTTGAATTTTTCTTTTCCTAAAATGGTGCTTCCCAGAATTGAGAGTGATTTCATAATCAGTCAATTTACCACAAACATGACCCTAGTAGAATGGTCAAAAGATTGTTTTCATGGTGATTAACAAAGTCATGTTCATTTGATATTGTGAAGCATATGGATGGGATTGAAGTGGTGTTATCAGGCTCACTGATAGACACAGCACCTGCATAAACCTATTTTCTACAGAAAACTTCCTTATTTCTACAATTGTACAATAAGAATAACTGAACAACGAAGGGAAGAAAGGCAAAGTACTTGATTTCCCTTTTTTTGCTCCACTGAACTCAGATGGAATAGATTAAGAGCAAGTATTTACAGGTATTATGAATGCCATTCATTCAGGTACTGCAAAACACTTCCCAGTTACAAAAGAGCAAAGTCAGAAGGAGATTAGAAGAGAAGAGGGGAACTACTTGTGTGACAGTGTTCAATGGAAAATAAAGGAAAAGATTTTTAGCTCTGATGCTAAGGAACACACTACATTTTCCAAATGCCTTTTCTAGAAGTTAGAACTCATAATTGAATGAGGTATAGCAGAAGAGCTCACAGCAGGCAAAGCATCTATCTCCTAATCTAGTCATCAAAAAGACACAGGCAAACCAATGTGTCACGATGCTGAAATTGGTCCCAAAGCCCAAAACTGCTTTACAAACAGTGTCTGTAAGGGAATTGTTTGCACCATATGTTTTCCTTAAGAACTGATCTACTGTAAGGGTGCTTTAGATTATGTTACAAAGTGAAGCGGCTTCCTCCAGAACACAGCACCTCCTGTCCCTCTGAGCCATCACACTGCATAAAATTTTATTGGTCTACGAAGATCACATACCTCCATCAAGGCTTCCAGATTCCAAGCTGGAAATTTCTCTGCTATTCCTCCACACTATTTGCCTTGTCAATGAGGCTTGTAATTTCTTTTTTCCAACCACTACCAAAGCTATAACCTTTGTCCTTATCAACCTTCAATTTTTTGCTGTTTAAATCCTCTCGTTTCCCTGCTCACTTACTCAACAATTTGTCCAAGATAGAGCAGTCACTGCAGCCAGTGCTACTTTTCTTCCTATATTCCAATATCTTATATCCTTAATGTTTTATATCCAAAATCCTATTTCTTTTTTGTGTGACTTAGACCTTCCACTT
The DNA here is from genome assembly GCA_013398115.1 of Falcunculus frontatus. Classification (NCBI taxonomy): domain Eukaryota; kingdom Metazoa; phylum Chordata; class Aves; order Passeriformes; genus Falcunculus; species Falcunculus frontatus. The sequence continues at coordinate 2,316,996 of VZRV01002858.1, forward strand.
ATCTCTATGTCTCTTCCTCCTCTCTGTCACTGACATCGATGGTGGCGTTTTGTTGGTGGTGTTTGTTACTTTCACTCTTAAATTTAGATGTTTTTACAAACATTTCCCTCCTTCCTTCCTCCCTCCCTTCCTCCCTTCCTCCCTCCTTCCTCCGGCATTGTCAAATTTGTCCAAGTTCTACTTCCTTTGTTTAGTGCTCTACTTCTGAAAGGTTCTGGTAAAGCCACAATCAAGCCAGTGAGAGTGCTGCCAGTGATGTCAAGAAACATCAATGCCTGAGCTGTTCCTTTAATACTTCCTCTATATGCATCCCATTTATATTTCAAGCTGCAGAAAGCTTTTCTAAAGGGACCTGTGTAAGTTGGAATTTTGTGCATCTGTGTTATATAAGAATATAACTGGGGAATTTGATATTGTGTGAAAAATTTTCATTTTTTAATCTAAAATGTAGGTCATATTTGACTTGGCTTTAACTTGAGCTGGCTATCCTGCACTTTTGTGTAGTTTTAATAAACAGCCCATGTGTGTTTGAATTCTCCTGCATGCAAGGAGAATGGCATAAAAAATACATTACAGGCAGTTCTGGTTTCCTAAGCACCCAAAACAGGGAAAGTGTTAAGTACATTATGTCCTTAAATATTGCTTTAGCGTAGAAGCTTTTAAGCACAAGGGAGGCATAAAATGAGGAGAGAGAAATATGTGGTGTGCTTCCTCCTTTCTCCTAGGCAGTAACAAGCAGATCTAGTTGACTGACTGTTTCCTTGGGGGATTTTTTTGGCTTTTCTCTTTCTCTTTGTACCCATGTAGCTCTGTATGGTAGTTTGGCAGGTTTCATGCCAGACTGGGGGCTAGAGGGAAGCACTGTCAGCTGGCATTGCTCCAGCTGCACTTGCTTTGAGAAGGTGGTTCAGAGACAGACATTTTAGGATTTGACTATATTCATTTTCTCTCAGGGTCATCAGGATATACAAGGAAATGTCAAAACTGCAGTTGAACCAGCCTCTTCAATATGACAAAAGTTAATGTGGTTTCTACACCTCACTGCTGGAAAAAGTTATTTGTGTTTGAAAACAGTGACAGTAGGCTGAAGATCTACTCGATAGGTTTTTTTTTTTTAATTGCAATGAAGAGATTTTTAAGCGCTGTTAGTTTCATTTTATAGAGTGCACTAATACCTTGCAAAGCACTGTTTGACTATAAGCCTAATAAGTAATTTCTGTCTCCTCTACGTGACTGAAATAAAGGCTTTTGTAAAATTATGTTAGACTTTTTATCTACTGAATGAAAGGATTAAGCCTGATTTTAATTCTCATCTGAATTTTAACACAAGCTCTTTGGGCCTCTTTGCCCATGTATGAACACAGGCATTTCTCTTAATGTTAAAGTTGTTGTGCACACATACTGACAGAAGACTAAACCCCTATGGTTGTAAAACGAAACCATCAGCACCTCCCCAACATATGTAATGCCTGAGAGCCAGTGCCAAGACCTATTTTTTACTGCAGTTAGCACTACCATGCTCCTTAAAATGACACAGTATAAGCAAGTAACTTAGATCTAACCTGTCAGGTTAGCCAGCAGTGATGTGTTTCTGAGCACCAGAGTGCTTCTTTTCTCAGTGATTTTTTTCCTTTTTTATTCTAACATTTTCAGCTCTGGTAAACAATACTCTCTTCCTCCTACAAAGCCACCCACTTGAGTGAAGTATATTTCACAGAGGCCCCACACTCTATGCCTTATTGACTTCTTGCTGAGATAACTTTTTCAATATATTCACAGTTCATCTCTCTTTTTTCTTCTCTTAACCAAGGCCTCTTTCACTTATTTTGAAGAATCACACTGTCTTTCCTTAAGAAGTTTAAGTGTGCATGTTTTCTTGTTCAGGTGATGACTGTATTTTACTCACAATCTAATTAAAGTGTGTGAGTTAATATCTGTGTTAAAAAAGAAAGAGAAAAAGAAAAGAAACCTTTGTTACTTCCTAGAAGCTTCACGATTTTTCTTAGACTTTGTCTGACTTAGATTTGTCAAAGAACATTAAGGAAACTAGAGTACGTGTAATTTTGAAAGATGGGCCCTTATTGACCTGTTTCTTTACTTACACGAGTCACCTCCTGATGCAGGAGGTGAGACAAAATATATTTGTCTGCAGTTTCAGATATCATGTCTGCTTATTTCAGATGAATAAACAGCTGTCTAATAGGAGATGTAGCTATTTCACAGATACAGAACAGTTGTTGAGGAAATGTTTTAACAAACAGGTTGGTTGTGTTTAGGAAGCCATTCTGGCTGGAGAGAACCTTAACAAAAGGAGATAGTTTTCTTGGAAAGGCTAGAAGTCTAATATCTTAATATGCCCAAGAATTTCTGCTATAAATTCAGCCATTTAGCACTTGATTTCCTAATTCTGACAATTTTGTATCGACTACATATATACAGTTCCTGCAAAGTCCAGCTTCTTTATATTGTTTGTTTGTCTATGCTCCATATGCACAAATGAAATATTTCCTTGTCTTTGTTTTGGTATATTCAGTTGTGTTCTAAGATTACTGAAAAATTTTGAGAGGAAACAGAATATCCAGTAACTATTCTGGAAAGTTCATGGAAGCAGCAGATTTCTGTTTTCACTGAACAACCTTACTGGACTTTTTTCAAATGAGTGACTAGCTAAAGATTGTCATGAGAGGTCTCCTAGGACTGCACAGGGAGAAGGTTTTAATAATGGCTTTCTTTTTTCTTTCTGTGTTCTGATTTGGTTATGCAAATGAGGAGAAACTAGCTGTCAGTAGATGGAAAATTACATGTAGGAATATTGAATTAATTCTCAGCAAATGGTGTTTGGATCACTTATAACGTAAATTAAGGTAGGCAGGACATTTGGTGGAGTCATTGTCCTGAAAGTTTGCCATTTGGACAGACTTTCACATGATCACTGTACAGAAGATGTTGCTGGTTTGTACCTAGATCCCAATTTTTTTTCACAGCATGAGAATGCCAGGTCAGTGATCTTCACCTCTGTTGCCAGTATTTCTACAAGTCCAGGCATGAAGCTCTACTTTCAAATTTCAGTTTAATTAACAGTTTTCCATGTTGGTTTAAGGTATGTTAAGCCACTTTTTTGAGTCTATATCCATGTGTTTGAAGACACAATTGCATGCTCAAGGCATGCAGGGGAATTGTATAGCAAATATTACTTACCGTAATGTTTAACTCCATGACCTGCCCAGCCATTACTACACAGTCATCAGAAGTGCTGTTCATCAAGAACAGGAATGGAATTGAACAGAATAGAATAGACTAGAATAGACTAGACTGGACTAGACTAGAATGGAATAGAATATGGGTCCTTTACCATAGGAGCATGTAGAATTTGTGAATTCATTTCCTGCTGAGATAAGTGACTGTATAAAATGGAGAGAGTCATATGTGTCAAGGCTTTGTCAATACTGCCTTTGGAAATGTTTCTGAGAATCATACTCTGTAAAGGAGATAATTATGCCAAGGAACCTACGAGGTTTCAGTGAATCTGATTTTCCAGTGGATTCCGGTTCCAGTGAACCTTAAATTGTTAATTCATATAAAAATTTCCATTTGAAGGTATGGAAAAATATAATTCCAAGATGTAGCAAGTTTATGAAGTTACTGTTCTGGGAAATATGAGACAAAGTCCCTCCATTCTCAAGAATTTTTATGAGGCAAACCAACAATATATTAACAATATTTATGATGTAAAAGGATGCCACCTCCTCTTCTGTCTCTAGTAGCTCTATTTGATTTAATTTGTTTTTCTTTCAAGGGCCTGAAAAGAAAATATATTATTCAGTGATAAATAAAAGACTTATTAATTAAAAATGGTTAACATTATTGAGTTTGTTTTTTCTGTGAGCAAAACCGGAATAAATGCCTCTGATTCAATCCCAAGCAATTTTTAAATGATAGCTTATTTGCCAAATCAGAGGAAAAAAAATTGTCATTGATTTAGGTTCATTATCTTGCATCCTTCCTTCATAGAGTGCTGTATACAATATTCTGCACTAGCCCTAGGGGAAATACAGCCTTCAGCTACAGTTACTTGTAAATGGGAACTGATGACTAGCATAGAAAAATTGCACAGCTCCTTTCCCAGGAGATAAAGGATATCTCAGGATATCTCCACTGAAATGATTGCTGCCCTTGAATCTGTTAGCGACATCCAAAAGTATGGCAATAGTCTTTGTTATTGGTGATTCCATGCAGGATTCAGTGCAGTCCTGTCTAAATCCACAGGCACCCAAGGCAGTGCTTGTTCACCCACAACTCTGCCTGGCATTTGCCAGCAGTACAATCCCTACATTCCTCAGCAATTTGATACAGCTTCATGATCAAAAGTCCAAGTGTACCCGAATATAAAAATACAGAGGGTGCTCAGCGGTAGTGAACTTTGAAGGGATTCTGCTGTGGTAGGAGTTTTGTCTATCCAATGGATAAGTATTTTACTTTTATAATGTGTACAGGACCTGAATGCAGGGGCTAAACTCTTGAGTGACAATGCACATCACCATGGTATGTTGTACACTCAAAAAGTGTGGAGGTAGATACCCAAACAACTATGAGTTCTGCAGATATACAGATAAGCCTTCGCACATCTGTCAGAAACCAAGAATCTAACAGTATTCAAAAATAATTAAATTATAATGGTAAAAATAGTGCACAGTTGCATTTTTTAGTGCTAGAAACAATTTTTAAGGGATAAAATATCATACTTGAGAGCTTAACACAGTCTCTAGTGATTAATAATGAAGATTAGGACTTCAGAGAGTGGCTTTTTCTAGGTCTCTCTTATACCTTCCTCTAAAGCACCTTGCTTTGGCCACTCTTTAAGTCATGCCATTTGACCACATGGATCACACTTCTAATCTACTCTGGTAACTTCTACATACCTTAACATTTAAAAAATAAGGTATGTTTCATTTTATAGTATATATTTCTAAAAATAAAATAGCTATTTGTAGTAGAAGATTAGAACTGCGTGGGCTTTTTTGTGTCACCATTTTTTCCTTCTCTTTGGTTTCCCATTATATGGCATTGCTGTTACTGTTTATGAGCTTTTGAATTTTTGTTCCCCATCTGTTTTTTTGCAACCCTACTTTATGGGAGAGATCTGGTCAATCATTCCATACAAAAATATTATAGTAAAACTAAACACCACCGCCTCACCTGCACCCATTAGGTAGCTGTGGTTATGAAAAATATTCCTTCATATAGAATCATGTCTTTATTTATTCATTTCTTCATCCTAAAGTTTGAAATTTTTATTCTCTGCAGCTGAAAAAATATCCGTCTGTAAACATGCTGTGATTTTCCACTTGCAGAGCAACGGTGTACTTTTTAAGTGGAGACAACAAATACTCAATTATTTGTGATTACTCTGAGATGCTTTCATCTGATAATGCAAACCACTGTGTTTAATACCTTTCAAATGCATAATGTATGACTTTTCGTCCTACTGGAAGCTTTTAGGTTTTATGCAGTTCATGAAATTTCCTAATCTGACATAATTGTTGTGGCACCAACAGTTTAAAAAGTACCTCTTCTTTTAGAGGAGCCTCCTAAGCTACAAGGGTGCCTGTTCTGACAGAAGAATGCTGTGTGGCTTGTGGACAGACTGCTTAGTTACTGCCTTGGAAGTAAAATGGGGACAGTTAGCCTCCCTCACTTGGCCTTTCTTCTGGCTGTCTGCCTCACAGAGGTTTGTTTTCTTAAAGGGCTTGTGTCTTGGTTTCAGCTAGGGTAGAGTTAATTTCTTCTCAGTAACTGTTACAGTACTGTGTTTTTAAAAAATATTAAACGTATAATTATTGTAGGAAAACCAGTTTTCAGTATATTTCAACAAAAAAGGTAAATGAGGTAACCCTCCCCCCCGTGCTTACATGGTATTTGTGGATAGAGCTCAATGAATAAAGGAATACATCATAGTGTAATATACTCATATAAAGGAATACAAGAGCCACAGACGGACAGTGCAGTTTCCTTATGGCAATATTTGTTCTCCAGACAGAAAAGCTGGGATTTTTTTGACAGTATGCAGACATGTAGTGTATGTGAACATAGTCACCTTAGGCTTCTAGTCAATATGCCGGGTCCCAAATCCAGGTTCTTACTAGAAACTGTGTTTAGAATGATCATAGAAACGTCGATGTCCACCTGTCAATGGCTCGTCTGTCAACTTGTTACATTTACAACTGCAGTATTCATCAAACATTTTGTCTCTGAACATGCAATGTATGGAAGCTTTAGAATAGCGCAGAAGATACCCTTTTATATCTGCGAAAATGGTTGATATATACTAGTTACCTGGGATTTAAAAAAAGACATAATAACTGGGGTCCTTATACTCATAATACTTCAGTGGTCTGAAATGGTGATCTTTAGGCAAGCAAACACTTACTAAACTATACAATAATTTTACTAAATGTCTTAGCTATGTCCATTTTTTAACCTTTGCATAAGCCATAAGCATCAATCCTGTAGCTTTTATTTTTTATAGAGAACATTATTGTGGTTGTTGAATTATTTATCAGAGGAAATGGAATGCATTTTAAATGAAAAAAATAGATTTAAGGAATATTTCAATTTTTTTCCTTTTTTTTGATTATCAGAAGACATATGATTTGATGTGACTTCCAGAAGACATTATTATGTCTTTGCATGTCTCTGATATTCTATATTACTTTGCTGTGATAAGTTTTTCAGTAGTTTATCCCACACACATTTTCAGTCAATCATATTTGCACACATATAATCTGTCCATTTAAAATCCTGTTTTTATTGCCAGATCCTTTAACAACCTGTAACTGCTGATAGTTTGTAGCTGTGAGTTATCTGACCTTTTAGTATTGACAAGAAAGAAAAATGAAAAATGTATGAAATAGTGGAAGAACGCTGGTGGCAGAAATATGAGTAAGCTTTGGCAGAACGCCAGGAAGATACTTTGTTGTCAGAGGGGGAGAATGGTAGTAAACTCCCAGTTTTGTTACCCATGTATTCACAAAGGCCTGACTGCTGCAGAGTCACAGGGTTTTGAAAGAATGAAAATTAGGGTACTTTTCAGCCCACAAAGGCATTCTCAGAAAACCCTCACAGTGTGATACTCATAGGAAGATAAAAACTTCGAATGATGGCTAACCTGAAAGGTTTTCACTGAAAAGGAAGGAGGCAGTTGTGATTTTAAAGTACACTGAGAGCCACAATTGAGAGTTTAAAGAGTTTTATGATAACATAGCATCACTATTCTGTTGAAACTTTGAGATTCAGAATGTTCTGAGATACATTTTGTCTTTATTGCTTTATTTAAATTGATTTCAATGTTCAGTTAATTGGTGCAAATAAAAACTTTTATATTCACATTCCCTTCAGTCATGTAATCAGTGCCATCAAAATTTTTAGTGTTTTCCAGAATTACAAATAATAAATTTCAGAATCTTCTTATATAACTTTAGAATCCCTAATTAAAGGGGTATATGTAGTTATCTTAGCAGTTATGTAGGCATATGTAGCTAGTTAAGCCTTACTTTGTACTTATGTTTGTCTGAATTTTAGTTTCTCTTTTTGAATAGAAGTGAAAATATGAGTAGACATAAATGGATTATTTATTTGGGGGAGGAGGCATTGTTTGTGGGATCATTTATAAAGTATTAGTAGCCTAAAATATAAACCCATAAATATAATGTGTAAATTCCTTTACTCTTAATACAGCTTTACTTTTGTTTCTGCTTCATTGGCCTGTTTATGAGTAATAAAGATCATCTGATATAATATGATCTAAATTTTGGAAGAAAGCCCTAAATCTATTATGAAGAAATGAAATGTCTGAATCAACTCCATCCATAGCTTAGGAACAAAGACTTTTTCAAACATTTGATTGCTTTATAAATTGTGTTGATAAAATATGAAAGACAGCTCTTTTGGTCCACTTACAAAATACATTTAGCTTTTTAAGAATGAAGTGGTACAGAGATATATTAATGTAAAAATACCTATAGACAACATTTAAAACTATGGATTCCCTTGGATCTCTTCTGTTCTCAGAAACTTTGCACTCTCGTAAAAATGGTAGCAAGGAGTTTACTGTTTCCTCAGAAATTCAGAGGTAAGATTTACAGGCTTCAGCATCTGCTATTGCAGGTTGATTTGTCCTGGATCAGGATACAAAGGTAAAATGCTTCACATTGTCTGACCAGTGCTCCATTTTTTTTTCCAGAAGGCAAGTGCACATCATGTAGTTTTAAGGGCATTGGTTGAGTTGCATTGACTTCACAACTGGTAGCAAAACTACAGCCATTTCCTCATCTCATCCCTTTTGGTATCAATACTATTTATATATCCTTGTAATGGGGACCGTCAATAGTCATTACGATGAAGTCAAGAAACAAAGATGACCATGGCTTCATTTGTGCTTCATTCAAAGCTGTCCATCATGCAGCATAGTGTAAACCAGTGTAGACATGAACATCCAGCATTTAAAGAAACAGCTTTAAATGCTGCATGTGAAACGCCGAAATTAGGGCAGGTCATGTGTTGGCAAAGTGAGATTACAATATGATAGTCCGTCATTAAAAAAAAACGCAGGACTGTCTGGTTCGTGTGTTGCAAACATTCACAGACAGAATGCTCTCTAAAGAATCCACTAATTGGCTGAGAAATGTTGCGTAGGGTGATGCTCATGTGGAGATGCAGTCTTTTAAACAGAATGGTCTGTCACTGACTAGATCCTCACAGTGGCATTGTCAGTGGGCTCGGATAAGGCTCCCTGAACTGTTTTTTTTCTGGATTTACCTCTTCAGCAAGTGCATGAAATTCTCCCATTTTGCAAGGCTGATTTTGGACTACTTGGGAACTGATGACTAAGTATGCTGCGTGTCTACGAAAACAGAGCCCTGCTTACTAAGCTACATCACGATTATGTGTAAAGTGCTAACCTGAATTTCACCCTCATGTAACAAATTTGATTTGAATTCCATAGATCTTGCCACACTGTCAAATCTTTTCCAACTTTTGAGATAGCCACTCTCTGTGAAATGTGTGTGAATAAGCCACTGAAAGCAAAAATGGAGCAAAGCACTGCAGCTAAAGCTTACATAAAGTGTTGTATTAAAAATCCTCAAATTCATTTTCCTGCACTCTTGGGCCAAGATGAAGAAGCACATATGGTGAGGAAAGCCACTTGCTGTTGGGAGATCTCTGCATTCCCTCTGCACAGGGAGGAACAATTTAGCCTCATCCCTCACTCTCTTCTGTTAATCTGGCACAAATCGAATGCAAGAGACAGAGTGTGAATGTGGATAAGTGAGAAGATTCAATTTCCTGTCTCATGTGGCTAAACGTTTCTTGTTAAGTGTCAGGTTTAGAGCTGAGTAAACAGTGGAATAATATATTTATGGTTCCGTTTAAAGAATTTGACTTGTGATTCAGTAAGCATCCTCCCTATTTTCTTACATTTCTGTTACAACTACAAAAACTGTAGTTTTGCTTGGAGCATATACATGGACACTAAAGGGGCTTTCAACCCCTCTTTAGCATTCCTGCTTTTTTGTAATTTTGTATTTTCATGGAAGTGGAGGAAAATTATGAATAATATGGATAAAAAAAGTGGATTAATGCAAAATATCTGCAACACATGAAATAAAAGAAGGGTTATGTATGTACAAGCAATAGGAAAATTCCTTGTGAAGACAACAATTGTATACCACCTCTTTCCTCAATATTATGGTGCAAGAGCTGATCACTTGATGATGCGCATGGACAAATGTGCATGGACACTTTTGATTAGCCTTTAAACATGCCTTGGAAATATTCAAGGAATAAAAGCCAGGGGCTGCCTGTGATTAGGGTGAACAACATTGGCAAAGGAAGGTTGAAAATGGTGGCAGAAATAGCAACTGATTGGTAAGAAAATGACAAGAGAAAGGGTCTGCAAAATTTGCTAAATACTGCATCTGATTCAGATTTCACTCTCCCTTTTGCCTTTTGAAGGTAGGAATACAGCTAATATAAACTCTAGAGTTCCTATCTACAGCCCAAAAGAAGCAAAAAAAGTATTGTTGCAGGGGTGGGGAGAGAGGCTGTGGGGAAGGACAGGAAATTTTTTTAATCTTCTAAGTGTTTCCATACTTCCTGTCTCCTATTATATCCTTCATTCTAAAGTACTCTTAGTCTTCACCTGAACAGTCTCAGGGCATTAATAATGGTTTCATTCAGTGCTCCCGTTGGCAAAAATTAGGCCATCCAATCAGGGGAGGCGGTGAAGGCAGGATACTGTGTCAGTGATGCAGGCAACCCGTCAGATAATAACAATCTAAAAATGCCTTCAGAGGTAAAAGCAAAAGAGGTTACAAGGTAGGACACAGGGAGACATAGTAAGTGTCCTGAGCTAAGGGTTCGTTCTAAAAGGCTCAGGAGGGAGACAGTGGCTAGGATCACTTGTGGCTATTAGAGGATTTGTGTAGCTGGTAAATAACAGGGCTTTCCTTTTTCATCGATACTTTATCATGCACTATATATTATTTTACCTCTTAGTGAAGCTCAATAGGTGGAATATGATGGGCTTACTAGCTATGTTACACCAGCAAAGATATATTTTAGTTAGAGTTGTCATGGGTCATCTGTTACTTCCATATAAAATACTGCCGAGTACTATAATAGCCTGTCACAAACACAATTTACACAAACTACTACTGCATAAAAAAAATGGTGTGCTAAATTTGACTGGACTGTTCCTACTCCAGGCCAGATTATTTATACAGTTATAAAGCTAAATAATGAATAAATAACTATATACATCTTACTGCACCATGTTTTTTCTTTGTTTGCTATTCATGGTGATTTCCAAAGCATGAAAAAACAACTTCATTCCTTTTTGAAAATTAATATTGTAGATGCCTGAAATACAGGCCAGATTTACTAACCATTGATAAAATAACTCCAAGCTGGTTCTCCAGGTTTATATCAATGATTGAAGGAAATAGAGTAAAATCTGAGTCTAACATAAGGGCTAGTGAGGTTCCACCAGACAGAATAAGGTATGGACAGTATATCAAAAATATTTAGAGTTTACATATGACCAGCCCTAGTTATCTTATTTCCACCACAAATTAAAAAAAGAAAAAAAAAATCGTTGCACCCTGTTTCAGCCAACTTTTATGTAGAAGTGGAGTTCCTAAACCGACAGCTAAAGAAAAGAGAAACAAGCTGTGGTGTGAACTACACCTGACAAGATATTATGGGATATTATCCCTCCACTGCAGAATAAATCTGTGAGTAGTCCAATATAGGAAAATCTTCAGATAAAGACCATGGTGTTTCTCATGAAACAGCTAGAAGAAACTTTTCCAGTGAGCTGTTTGTTTTTGATCAAATCAAACAGAAGTCTGTGGTCGTTAAAGGTACTTCTTTTAATCTTCCAGGACATTTTAGTAAGTTAAATACCTTAGAGATGGAAGTTGTTGTCAGCTGCCATTTTAACTATTAATGGTAGCATTCTTAGGCCATGTCTACAAAGAATTGCCAACAAATGTGGAGAGCAGAAAATAAAGTTAACCAACCCACACTCACATACCAAACCTGACTAATATAGTTACGCTGGCAAAATCCCAATGTGTGGTTATGCCAAAAGAGGAAAGCTAATGTTAGTTTTACATCTGTTGTTCAGCGAGGTGATGTAACTGCTGGCAGGAGGGTATCTCTTTTTGGCATGCATTGAGGGGATTTGACAGCACAGCCCCAGCAGACTGGCTAGTGGCAGAGGCTTTTTAGTTTAGACAAGCATTAAATTTTGCATTGAAAAATGGGGGAACTGTCAAGGTAAAGTATTTAAATCAGAATAGTCCAAGAAAGCAGTTAAGGGAACCGACAAGGTTGGTTCTTTTGTCTGGCCACCATTTTGTGGGCTGTAGGCTATATTCCAGCCCATTGAATCAGGTTCACTGAAAGTAAAGCAAATTGATCATCTCATTAGTTTAAAAGAAAAAAGATTGTTGGTCCCTGTATTTAGATGCGTTGGAACCATAACTAACAAATCTAGTGATGGTTCTTTTTTTTCTTTAGTGAGAGAAAATCACTATCTAGTGACTGGCAATTGCATGGTCATGTTCCATTTGTCATGCAACTGCTCTTTGTAATTTTGTTATACAATGACAGATATTAATTATAGTTTAAAAGTAGAAAAAACCAGAACTGCCTTTTAAAATTTATTTTAAGGAAAAGGAAGGAAAACTACCTTTTAGATCTTTCACTTAATTGAGTTGGTTTTCCTCCAGAGATGGAATGTCCTATTTAATCATTACAGCAGCTGTGCAACAACAATCTGAATATTTGGGAATATAAACCAAAGGGATTTTCTGTTTAAAATATTGGTAGCATCTTAAAACATACAATCTGTTGAATTCTGAGCTGGCTTTGAGCAATGGATATGCAGTACTGAAGAAAAGACTTTATATTAATAAGTAACATTTATAAAACGCTTTGAGGACTAGAAACCCTTAATTTATATAAAGTATTCAAGTAAGATATACCATAAAAATACAGATTATTAATTGAACTGATCAGAGTCCCATGTACTTCACACAAGTTTCACCATATTTCATTGTCTCACTTCAAATACTAATTTGTTATTGAGATAATTATTATTTAGGTTACTTAAATGTCCATAATTAGCAAATTGAATCAAATTAAACCAAATTAAAATATGATCCTTATCTCAGTCTTCTTTATTGTTCAAGAAGACAGAACAAGGAAGGTCAAAATGTCAAGCATATACCACAGAGACAAAGAAAGAGAAGTATTAATAAAGTCATTAGGTTGTTCAGTAACACCACTCAATTTTTTATTACAGATAATTCAGCAACACGTCTTAATTACTATTACTACTACTATAGGCCTTGTGGAGTAACACCTCCTAATTATAACTACTACGATTATCTGGTCTGTGGAAACACCTTTTTTTCCCCCATTTTCAGAGAGGTAACTAGGTAGTACTTGATTTTAAGAATACTTTTAAAGGCTAAAAACATTTAGGTATATAAGCAAGTCAATTTGTCTCACTTTGGTCCCTGGAAAAAACATTGAGCAAGCCCTGTTGGACCATATTTCCAACAGGAAATATTGGTCACGTGAAGGAGAAGAAAGTTACTGGAGATAGTCAACATAATCTAACCAACCTGGTTGCATTCTTCAATGGGACATCTGTGGTTTTGGATGAGGGGAAAGCTGGGGATGTCATTTACCTTGATTTTAGAAAGACTTTTGACACTGTGTCCTGCAATATTTTGGTACCTAAGTTTAGGATGTTATAGTCTTGGTGGGTGTGCATCAGATAGGTAAGAGTCAGTTTTTTGGATAAAGGGGATCGTGGATCTATGTCATATTCTACTTGAAGGCCACAAGAGGTCTGTTCTGGGACCTGATTAACATCTTTACCAGTGACCAAATTGTAGATTGTAGACCAAATAGATTGTAACAAATTGGGATATAACTGCTGATTGCTAAAGGAAAGGGTTGTCATACGAGGATGCCTAGACTGGATGGAGGAATGAACCAACAGGAAACCACATAAAATTAAGGCATGATGCAAAGTTTGGCAGATGGAAAGCTAGAGACCTTGCAATGGTACAGGGTGAAAACTGACTGACTGGGGAGAAAGTCTGTCGAAAAGGCCACAAAGGCCTCACAGACATCAAACGGAGGATGAGTTAACAGAGCTGTGGTCACAAACAAGGCCATCAACCTCCCGGGCTCTGTTAACAGAAGCAGATAGGTAAATTGAGGAAAAGGATTATCTCTTTCTACCTGGTTCTCATTAGGAGACATCTGAAATACTGACCTCCCAGTACCTCCCAAGACACACAGCAAAAGTTCAGCACAAGGACCATCATGACTGTTGGTGGCTGGAGCACTTGCTCTGTGAGGAGAGACTGATGAAGCTGGGCTTGTTCAGCTTGGAACAGAGACAGCTTTGGACAGACTGAACAGCAGCCCCTCGTGCCTATATCTCGGTCACTGAGAAAATGGAGCCAGTCTCTTCACAGTGGAGGTGGTAGGAGAGCAGGAATCATGGACATAAATTGAAACAAAAGTAATTTAGTCTGGCTAAAAGGAAAAATATTTTTTCCCTATGAAGGAGTGAAGTTCAAGAGGTTGCCCAGAGAGGCTGTGCAGTCTCTCTTCATCTTTGGGGGTTTGAAAGACCTGACTGGATAAGACACCAGGTCTGACTGCACAGTTGACCCTGATTTGAGGAGAATGTTGGATTCGAGACCCAAGGTCCCTTCCACCCTGAGCTACTATACCTATAAATGAAACAAAGTCTTTTTGGAAAAAATGCAATCAAATTATTCAGTTAAACTGATTTGGATTTTTGTAAGTTTTTATGGATTTTCAGCTTGAGGGAAAAAAACAGGTCTTGGTCTGGTACAAAACCTCTTTTTAGCACTGAGAATCTCACACAAGGGATGAGCCATTTCCCTCTCAGCAGTAATGCTGACACCATCATATAGCACAGTACATCAAAGAGTATTGCAGATGTAAAGAGGTAAGAGATGATTTTACATCGACTTTTCATGGCTCAGGCAGACATATTCCCAAGTTTAGAGTTCAAATTTGAACAGCTGGAAACCGAAATCTCTTGGTAGCTACACTTCACATTCTGCTTGAATCTAGGTCTGTTCTGCCCTTGTAGACAACATCTTTTCAGGCTGACAACAAATTTCTCCTAGTCTTGTGGCAGATGATAACAGTGACTGTACAGGAAGTATTTCAGATCTCTAAAGGGAAATGCACTGGCTTATCTTCTCTGGACAGTGTTACCATAGCAAGAATAGATGGGTGCCTGAACATCCCGGTGTGCCAGATTCACCCTCTGTGATAAATTGCATTTGTGAGAGTAACATAAATGTTTGGGTCTCTCATATTTCCCCTGAGTATACTACAGCCAAGGCATGCTAGAGTCAGCTCTGAATCAGTCACAAGCCCACCTTGTTGGTTCTGCAGTGCAATTTATACACATTTACTGCTGCATACCTTATAGACATAAGTTTCTGTCTTCTGCATTGCTCCCAGAAAACTTAAAATGTTAGGGTTTTTATTTCAGGATTAATATTCTTGACAGGTAGGAAGGAGAGAGGAAAAGCAAATGTTGGATGCTGACATCAGAGATATTCTAATGCTGAATCTAGTAAAGACACAGTATTACCTATTGTAATAGGTAACTGACGTAGCTCCTGAGGGTTCAAATACATAAATAATAGTAACGTATGAGAATTGTGGAAGGACTACACTGTGTTCAGTGTTTTATTATCTGGGATAAACTAATTGAAACCTCACCAGAGAAGGTTGCAGTTAAGTTGAAAGAAAAAACCCAACAAAAAAACCCAACAAACCAACCCAAAAAACCTATATTCAATTAATCCTGAACATACAAATAGCAAAAAGAAGGTGAAAGTTACGAGGATGGTTTGCATGGGCAGGGCAGAGGGGTGGAGGGGGAAGGTATATATGTCATCACTGCTCTACCTTGTTGCTCTCTGGAGATCCTCTCCTGAGATAGCACAGAGATGGTCCTCTAAGATCATAATGCACATTTCTGTGGGAGTCAGGAAAATCCTGCTTTGCCTTAAGAATCTTCCAGGTAAACAAAGAAGAAATTTATAGCTTATCAGAGTAGCACAGAACATATCATGTTTAGAATGCAACATAGGTTCATTCAAAAGTCTTATTTGAAAACTCTTATTTTGAAAGTCTTTTGCTTTTCCACTTTTCAGAGTGGACTTTGAAAGAGCTGTGTGTTAGTTGCAGCACAGAACATATCGTGTTTAGCATGCAACATACCTACCCTCTGCACTGAAGCTAAGAACTAGGTGCCTGCTTCTAAAATCCAGTTCAGGTTAGTGGGTGTTTTTCCCTGCTCCAGAAGGAGTTAGAGAATTCACAGTGGTCTTCTGCAGTGAATAAATCTAACAGAAAATCTGTACTGGAGCAATGTCACAATCAGTTATGGAATAAAATAAATCAGAATGACACCAAGGCAAGTAAACACTCAAGTGAGACCTGTAGAGATTAGTAGCAGCAGAGAGGAAATAGTTTTATAATATGCAGATTTTTAAATCTAATTTATACTGCAGTTTAGTTAATTTATTTTTGCTAAAATACTGGAGAGAAAATGAATGAAAAAAAAATTTATTAGTTTATAAGTTTTGATCAATTAACCACTTGGAGTAATACGGTGTAAATTCATTGAAGCCAAGGAAGCAGCCATCAGTGGATTCATCTGGCTGCCATTAAATCTATTCTGACATTAGAAATGAACACAGCAAACATTTCTAGATAAGTCTAGTACTTGAGTACAGCCGTTGTAAGATTTCTGTTCACAAATTGCAATTGAAATGCTTGCTAAGGGCTGCAGGGACATGTTTGATTGTTTGTTTTTCTTTTTGTCATTCCGTTTTAGCTGCTTCCTTGCTCATTACATTGTTCCCATTAGCATAATGTATTGATTGTGTTTGCACAGCTTTTCCTGCCAAAGGCTGCCCTTCAGTTGTACAGCCATTGAGGTAACCAGCTGTTACTTATTTAAGCCTCCATCATTTTGTATGACAGAGTAACTTAATTATGCCCTACTTGAAGATGCTAAATAAAATTATCTTCTGAGCAAGTGTACTTCACTTAATATTTGTCTCTATCAGGTACTTAAACTCTGACACTTAAGCTATGTGTGCTAAATAAGCAAACACATTTTAAAACAAAACCCAGTAGCAAGTTAATTATTACAGAGTTAGAGGCTGTTTTACAGTGTTTCTAGACCACAGTTATCTCTTTAGCTCAGGTGTTATGCATCTTTAAAAGACTTCAGAAAAAAAGAAACTAAATATAGTCAATAGTGTAATAAACCAGCACTTAGGGTTAACCTTTTTCTATGCTTTTAGGTAATACATCTTCAGTAAGCATTCAGCATTTTAACAAGACAGAATTGTAATACTCTATGTATTTCAAACCTGGACAAGAAAAAATTTCTACTCAGTGGTATATTCTAATTATAAGAATGTGTCAGTCAACATCAATGGCCTTTGTGTTATAGCAGAACATTTAGTTCTTATTTTAATCCTGGTATTTGAATTAAATTCAGACCATATATTTTTATTTTCATTGGCAACATCTTTCCTTAGTTCACTGTAAGGCAGTTTTCTTGCTTTCCTTCCTTCATCACTGGACAATTATGCATATGAAAGTGACAATTTTGGGATTTCCAACTGGGTCCTTGAGTATTAAGTGTTGTGAAATGCAGCTCCCATGTTTTCAAAGGGATTATAATTGAAAATGTTTGAACTGACATGAATTCATTTTAAGTGGTCCACCTGCCACATTTGGTAGTTTTTTAGCTTTAGGGTAAATGCAATCTTCATTCAGAGTAGATACCTGAAGACCTAATTAATAATAAACCACTTATATAAAATAAATTTTTGTAAAAGTGATAAAAGTGCAAAAGTAAAATTATTCTCTAAATTCTGCTGCATCTTATCTAGATAGGTTGTGCGAGTTAGAATGCATTTGACAAAAGAGAATTTTAATTCTGATGCATTTGAAAGTAATATGAAAGTAATTTCAAGACTTTTTGGAAATCTTATAAAAAAGGAGTATTTTTTTACCAAATGAAATTGGAAATAAGGTTTTATAGAGTATCCAGCTATTGCTCAATAAATAGGTATTGGGGAGGGGGGATTGTTACTAGAAAAAGGCTGCAGGCTTTATATTGACCTGTCAGTGTGGGCTTTTGGAATATATATTTTTTAATATCCTGAGCTTGTGATGGCTGTGGTAACAACTGTCCCGCAGCGGGGTATACTGCCGAACTTGTTCCAGCTTAGGTCTCTGAATACTGTACAAGGTAAAGATCTAACAGTCCTGTAAAACCACTCAGTTACAAAGCAACTGGGGCTCAATTTCAATCAATAAGCAGTTAATGGGTGGAGATAGACTGAGTTTAGAGGAGAGCTTAGAAATAAGGACACAGTGTTAGAAAATGTGTAAATACAACCTCAGCTGGATCCAAGACTAAGGGGGAAGGAATACCAGACATCAACATCAAGGACTTGGGATACTGGATTTTTAACATAATTTCCCCTTCCTTCTATTTACCTTGCGATGGGCTGAATCTGTTGGCCTTAAGAAGAAGTGGAGCAGGGACTGGGTGTGCATCACTGGAGAAAAGGGACTGATACTCAAAAGTTTATGTGTATACAGATTTAGCTACACTATTAATGAGATTTTCCTGTACTAATTAAATAATATGAAAAGTAAAAGCTAGGATAATTGTAACTGGATTAATAATAAGATTTGCTATGGTTTTGAGTAGGCTGTTAAGATTTTTATTAGACAAACAATAAATTCTTTGTTTAGCATTTTGTCAATAAGAAGATCTTAAGTGTAACACAATATACCATAAAAATCCTTCTTGTACATTATGTTGAAGATTCCATTAATGTATAAGTGAGAATTACTTTTAATTAATCTCATTCCTCAGTTTTTCCATGAAGCACAGTCTTTTTCCTTTATGTCTCTAAGGGGTTTTTTTACTCATGTTTGGAGGTATTTAGCTTAGCTTTACAAAACATCAGTACTAAATTTCTATTTGATCTTTTGGAGCTCAATATTCCTGAATATCAGGACTGACATACACATTACAATAGACATAATAGAGATTAGTCTTTGGTCAATTACTGAAAACTGTAGCTCTATTTGTAGTAAGGTTGATGAAAATTATGCCTCACATGGACTTTAAAAACCATAATACTGCAATAAATTGTGTGCTGTGGTATATGCTAGCTATACGATAGTGCGATATATGAGAAGAAAAATTAATTATATTATGAGAACTTAGGAGAAGGAAAAAAATCTATTTACATACTGATATTTTAAATTACTTTGAGAGTCTGCAAGGCTGTACTTAGGATTTTCCATGATATGTATATCCTGAGGATGAACCACACCGAAGAATCAGACTTTAGTTTATTACTAGTTTAATATAAAACATTCTAATAAATGTTGCAGATGAAGTAAAGCTGAACATTTCTTTTCCTTCAAAATTGCTTATTTCTAATGAGCAGAATGTTTGATAATGCAGCACTTGTTTGTCTAATCTTCTCCAACTTTTGCCAAAAACCAGCATAATTTCTGATGCAAATGTTGTATGATGTTATCTCTAAAACTGTCTACAGGGGTTACACATCAACAGAACGCTTTTTGAAATTAGCAATTTTGGAGGAGCTAATGCATCTGAAACTGGCATATTGAAACAAGCAAAGGGAAGAGAAGAAAAAACAAGGAATTAAACCAATCAAAAAAATCTGGTTTTCTATACTGTTATGGTAAGAGATTTCATTTGCCAATAGAAAGGACAACTGACATTATTGTCTGCCATGTTAAGAAAGTACCATGTTGCTATGAGTCATGGAATCACAGAAAGTTTGGGTTGGAAGGCACCTTTAAAGATCATGTAGTTCCAACCCTCCTGCCATGGGCAGGGACACATTTCACTCGGCCAGGTTGCTCAGGGCTCCATCCAGCCTGGTCTTCAACACTTCCAGGGATGGGACAGTTACAACTTCTCTGGGCAACCTGTGCCACTGTCTCACCCTAAATCTACCTTCTTTCAGGATAAGACTGTTTCCCTTGTCTTGTCACTACAGGCCTTGTTAAAAAGTCTCTGTCTCTCTCACAGCATCCCCCCTTCCTTTATTTACTGAAAGGCCACAATAAAATGTCCTTGGACCTGCCCCTCCTCTCCTCTCTCCTTTGTTAGCTTTAGACCTGTGGTGAAATAACACTTTGGAGGGAAGGATATGGAATGCAAACTTTTCAGTTCACAACTCTAAGTTCTCTGTATATTTGCCTTAAAATAATAAATACAATGCTAAAAAAAGACCTAGTAAGGCCATTCCTCTCTTTGAATAAAATAATTTATGGGTAGAAAGGGAATACTTATAAATATTGCAGGTAAGGTCAGAATCAGACCTAAGTGGAAAATGTGAAGTGAAATAGTTACCATCATTCAGTTTCTGAAATGCAAGTATATACATGTTCCACTAAGACTCCTCCAAGCTTTGATAGCTCCTTTTATGTCCAAGCTTTAATACAAGTTCATACTTTTTAAATGTGGCACACATTTAATTTGAAATCAGTTATTATAGCTTTCCTTTCTCATAACTTTCTGAAAGCAGCAGAAATTTAAGAATAAAAATAAAGATTGTATGTTTTCTCAGGATTTGTTTTCTTCTGCTGTGTGAAGAATCATAACCTACATTTACTTCTTGAGATAATAATCTAATGAATGTTGTACTTTCATGTTTGTGAGAAGGCTTTCACATTTCTTCTTAAGCCAATTAAAATTGATAGTTTGGTAAGGAATGTTTTTAAAAGGCTAAAAAATGTATAAGTAACATAGCTTCCCATGTTTTCTAACTGAACAAATGTTTGAAGAAGACTCATACAGTGAGGTTTATCTTATACCTGGAAAATAATCTTGTTATATGAGCTAAACAATGACTGACTTGTACCTGTTATGTTTTTCTTCAAAAAATGTTCTTCCCACAGGTCAAGATAGAAACGTATGTTTTGCACTGAAAGCAATAAAAACCTGTAGGTGTCAGCTTACGGGGTTCTGCAGAGAAGCATGAATCCTTTGGCTAGTTATTGGCACCTTCCCAGCATTGTTATCTCCCTGTTTACATTCTCCTGGTTTCAAATGTATTTCATATGTATTTGCCTGTATACAGTGTTTTCCTCATTGCTTTTTGGTGTGGAATCCATTGCATGGCATTTCTTTCTAATTTGTGAACATGACTGTGAAACAATTTCAGCCAGTTGTCAGCCAGTCAACTCTTCAGCAAGCAGCAGCACACACAAAAGCAATTGTAGTGTATGGCATGTGCATTACTTCAAAAGAAGAAAGAGACTGTCTTTTTTCTAAGCCTTCTATGTTCTGCAGCACAGAGAAGTTGGCTATGAATGCTTTCAGTGTTTTCCTGGGAATAAAAAGACTCGTGTTGTCTCTACCACAAAGAAAGAAGGCCCATTTTGCTGTCTTTCCCAATGAAGGATGCCTGTAGATAGATGATATGTATCTTCATTTTATGATGTATCATTTATCTCCTGGATAGAAGTGATCTGGTAAAGGCTTCTAGCAGCTGAGAATGAAGAGAAGAGTGGAAGGAGGGAATGAGATAAAAAAAAAACCAGCAAAACTATTGGGAAACAAAGCTTGCTGCAGCTTGCTGGCCTTATAATATGAAACTGGCTGAAGCAGCTGAGAAGATTCATATAAGACACATAAAGAATTTTATAACGAGGATGAAGGAAAAATTAAATCATAATTCAATCTTCTGCTCTATTACTAGCAATGTGGGACATGTTCAAGAGTGCCCGTGTTTATCTGTCTCAGCAGGATGGTTCAAACTCCAGTGTTTGATACCAAGGCTGTTGCTCTATCCTGTGGAGAAAGAAGCTTCTAAAGGGCAAATTGTATAGAATTAGCCAATGAGAGTCATTAGACCAGCTGTGTCTTTTCAAACATCCACTTCTCTTTGGACTGCAAGTAGCTGAGTTGAGTCTATGCTGGGCACACTCATAGTCTGAGATGCACCAAGACTTCTGTCTGTGGTTTAGCGCTACTTCACTCACTGCTGGAATTTGTCATCTGTGTTACAACTACCAGGAATTAGAGAGCTTGTGCCAATGTGGGAAACAGATTCAATTTACTCAAGGCATCACAATAGCCATATGTCCCACCTTTCCAGGATATACTATTAAAATCAGATTAGGGAACAGACTGGGTAAGACTCTGTTTGACTGTATTTGACTTATTAAAACTGAGTAGAAGAGAAAAATAAATAGCATGAGCAAATCAACAATTCTGGAGAGACCCTGAATATTATCTTACCTATGAAAATAGGGGAGAACTCAAAACAAGGAAGCAATATGGACAAGGTTGTGACATTACCACGATTTTTTTCCTTTAGTGAAAGTGGTTGCTTTGTGTTGAACTTTGCCTCATCCAGCACCAAACTGATGGGACACTCCTGGGGACTTGGGGGATATTTTACTTCCAAGCAGTGAAGCCTAGCTGAGAAGCAGTCATTCAGCTGCCTGCACTGGGACAATTCAGTGCACGCACCTGCTTTGATGCATAGAAATTTCTCAGGTTACCAAGAAGGCAATTCAGTTTCAAGTACTTTCAAACTGGAGAACTCATCAGGGTATCTGTGTTTTACTAAAATAGCGTGTTTCATTGGCCCAGTCTTTCCTATGTAACATTTTAAGTTTCAAAGTAGAAAGAATGAGATACTGAAACGGCCTGGAATCAATGGCCGTTATCTCTTTTAGCTGCTGATTTAGGATAATCTGAAGGCTCTATTACCAAGCTTGTAGGATCCTTCTGATGAGGAAAAGGTCTAGGACACTTGTGGGATAGAGAGATCATGTGTCTGAGTGGGCATCTAAATCTTTTATATGAGATACTGTCTATTGTGAGGAATCTTTTGTCGATTGTGGAGGTTAAAATTGTACATAAGAAGTCTTATATCACTTCTGGGGTGGGGCTGGGGCGGAGGATGGAGACAGGAAGGTATTTAGGCCTCAAGTTTTTCCCATAGTTTAAAGGGGTTTTTTTCTTGCACTACCATGATTTTAGTTTTCTGACATATCCTCTGACTGTCAAGAACAAGGAGAATAGATATAGCAGTCTTTGTTACATTTATGAAAGGCATTATTGGACAAAAAGTTTGTAGTTCAGAAGGGATTTTAGTGTGAGGAGTGCTGAAATTCATTTCTGTATAACTATGAATCATAGTAGAAAAGGGACCTTTATTCTCCTGTAACTTCGAGTGAGCTACCACTGTGAAACACATGAAAAATTATTCAGACCTCATATCTTATTAAACTGAACTACTTTTGTTGCTCCTTGATTTTTAGAGCAGCTAATTCTGTGGAAGTTACAGGTAGTTATGTTCCCAGAATAATAAAAGTACCCAGGATGCACAGCCATAAAACATCATTGTCCTCTTGTCAGGAATAAAACAAGGTAAGAGTCAGACAAAAGTCAAACCAAGTATGTGGTATCCTGTTAGCTAGACTTGGGCTTCAGCGGGCTGCAAAAATGGGGATTCCAAAGACAGGAAAGATTAAATGCAAGAGATATTCCTGTCCTATAAACAGACTCCCAGCCTGCACTGAGACCACTTAAAATGACCACTTAAAAAAGTAATAGGGCTTGTTGCGATAGGATAAAGGGTAATGGTTTTAAACTAAAAACAGGTTGATTCAGACTAGTATTAAGGATTTTTTTATGATGAAGGTAGTGAAGCACTGGAACAGTTTAGCCAGAGAGGTGGTAAATGCCCCATGCCTGGAAACATTCAAGGTCAGGTTGTCTGGTGCTCTGGGCGACCTGATCTAGCTGAAGATATCCCTGCTCACTGCAGGGGAGCTGAACTAGAGGACTTCTGAAAGTCCTTTCCAACCCAAACTATTCTATGATTACAGTAGGAAAAGGAATCCTCAGACTGTCATGGACAACTCAGCCTCCAGCTGAGTATGCAATTGCATTAGCCTATGAAGTCAGACTGATGTACACATATACACAATGTGTACATTAATATATGTTCAAAGCCTTTCTCTCAAGGTCTAGCAGGTGTCTTGAAGCCCTTCTTTCTCACTGGCTTCATTAACGAGTAAGTAGTAAGGGTGATCCATGAAAAACAGGATCCCTGAGTCTGAAGCCTTTTAAAGACTATATTCACTATTTGAAAACTCTTCTGTCAGAAAACTCCTGGCTTGTCCTAGTGTTAATATTTCAATAATTATAGTGGCTGGTTCAGAAACAGAGAAATCATTAGAAATAAACCCCATTGAACTGTAACTGGCAACATGAAACTAACTGTGATTTTGATTTTCTTAAATAGGCTGTTGCGCTGGTCATCAATTTAATCCACAGAAAATAGATTAGATGTAATGACATATCTCATGAAAAATACCTGTGTTGAAGTCCATAGCCTCTTATTATTTCAGTATATGATGAGATTTAGAGTTGTTTCACTTATGAAGATTAGTTGACTGTAAACCTTCAAGCTGACGTTGACATACTAAGAGAAACCTCTTTAGTATTTATAAGATCTTGGCACTGTGGCACCTCTTATTGCAAAAAAAAAAGATTATTGATATCTACTGTAACGTATAGATTTGTTAATGTTACTATTAAATTAATGCCTGTATTTTATCCTATGAGATTCGGAGCTTTATCCTTTTGATCATGTCACTCTTACACTGAATCGTGAGAGAAAGTCAAGTCTTAGAACTTGGGTACTTGATAAGAAATAAAAAGCCCAAAACATATTTAAATGCCAGGCATTGTTACAGAATGCATGGGTGAGGCACTTAACTGCTATGACTTGCATTTTAAAAAATGGTAAGGCTTCAAAAAGAATTTCTGTGTTTAATGGAACTTTCATACACAATACAGTTTTTAAAATGTATTGCTTGCAATGATTTCAGTTTTGAAAATCCCATTAGGAAATATATTCATCTTTAGGAACCAAAATACTTTTGCTTTTGGACACCACTTAATGCAATGCTAAACCCTAAAAGCCACTGCTGTACCAGTTTGTTTGGAGATCAGTCAATTTGGTTCAGGGAGAGACGGACGTGTTGGTGCTGTCTGCATGTGAGCATGCACCTGCACAGAGGTCCTTCCACAGAAGTCTGAAAAAAACTGTTTATTAATGTGACCATGTAATGTTTTCATTAGAAATGTTCATGCACAGTATAGCTCTGCTTTCAGGCACACCACTGTCATTTTGGAGATTGAAAGGAATGGAATTATTTCACTGGTGTGAGAAAAGAGTGTATTATTTCCTCAAGTATTGAATTGATGTATGATTGAAATGAAGGAAGGTGTTGTTCCTATAACTTCCCTCAGCACAACAGAAAGACAGTCCTTATTGTCTTTTCAGGCTGGTGCTGTCCCTGAGAGCAAGTTGAGCTTTTTGCAGATTTTGAAGAATTGTTAGTGTTTTCTTGAAGAGCAGATTGGACTATCCTTTCTTTTATGGTAGTATTTAGCATACAATATAATTGTATTTCTGTACAATTATACAGTTACTTTATAAGGTGGTTCAGAATCCATGGTTTTTTCTTGCCTAAGATTGCTTTAAGTGAGAGAGCACAGTCTATTTGTGATCTCTAAGGAGAAAGTGTCTAATGGAAAAACTTTGTAGGCGGAAAGACATTAAAAATGTTCAACTATAATAGTGTACAAAAGTTTATTATATCTCTACTTTTCTGCCAAGGGCCAAGTCACCCAAGGGCACTTCATAAAAAATGATGATCTGAAGCTGACATCGCAGACAGACTTACCACCTTATCTTCAGGTTAATGTGATAGTGTTGGCCAGTGCTTAAAAGCATGCCTGACAGCAATGTCACTGAATCATCTGCCAAGGCACTGAGCATGTTTTACTTCAGTATCTTTTTCAGTGTAACAAGGATTACTGAGAGATTTCCTACTTAACACAGAACTGTAAATTAATTTTTTGTTCATAATATGGCTAATAAAAAATAATTGCCTCAGAAAAAATAAATGTTGAGCAGAACTACAATTAGTATTGCTAATATACTAGCTGAATATTTCTTCAAATAGAAACTTCTGTCTGCTGTTCTTATGGAGTGATCATTGTATAGTTTCTTCTATGGTATTATGGAAGACCAGAATTACCTTCTTTTTGTAGGTGATAACAGAAAATAGACAGACTTGCTCTGAAATGCCAGATTTTTCATTTGTATCTATGGGGAACTGAGGTCTTCTCTGGTGTAATTTAATGGTTCCTCAATTTTCTGATTTCTTAGTTAGGACCATGACATATTAATAACTTTACGGTGTGCCAACAGAGCATTGTGATTAGAATTCAAAAGTCAGATGGAAAACAAACATACAAACAAAAAAACCAACCCCCCAACACACTCAGGAATATTCAAGCATCACTATGGAAAACTGATTTTTTTCCAGCTTGAAACTCACAGACTGTATAAAAGATTTCATTAGATTCTGCATTATGCTGCTGTCAGTTGAGCCATGCTGCACACACTGTTGAATCACCATGTGGCATATTGGTTTAGAGGCTTCTGTCTGTTAAAATAGATGACACAAGGCTAACTCTATTGTCGTTCCTGTTTTCTTGTCCAGACATACCGTTTTTTTTCTAAAAACGTGTTTTCTGCAGCATCTTTGTTGCTTCTTTGAGAATGAAGTTTCATGAATATTATGTTGTTTCTACCACCTACTCTTCAGGTTATAAACCCAACAGGAAACAGCCATACTTAGCTATAATTAAAAGCAACCAAAGCCAAGGGTCCTTTTGATATATGTTCCCTTTCCAGCTAGTGCTTTTAAGTAAATTACTTTACTTTCCTTCTTGTATTAAATCAATATAACAATGATTTTTATGTTGTTGTTTCTTTCCTTCCCCAGATGTACATCCAGACAACAACACTTACTATCTCCATGAGTTTAAGTGCTTCTGTGTCTCTGGGCATGCTCTACATGCCCAAGGTTTATATCATCATTTTTCATCCAGAGCAGAATGTTCAAAAACGGAAGCGGAGCTTCAAGGCTGTAGTGACAGCTGCTACAATGCAAAGCAAACTGACACAAAAAGGAAATGACAGACCAAATGGAGAAGTCAAGACTGAACTATGTGAAAGTCTTGAAACCAACAGTAAGTCATCTGTAGACTTGGTCAAGAGTGGCAGCACATCTTAATAGATGTACGTTCACAAGAATGCACTTTCTTTTAATAATAAACTTTATTATTTTTGTTGCTTGTTCTGCATGAATCCAGAGATGTGTCAGAATTCATGTACTGCTGAATGCAGGAATGTCTAGAGTTGTTTCCAAGAAATTGATTTTCACAGGAGGCTGGTAGGAAAAAAAAAAGCACAAGCAGATTTGGAAAAGCCACATCTTTTAAAAATTATTTGTTTTAGCTAGTGCTATTTTGATGTGTTGTACATTGCTGTGCCAGTGGTATGTCCTGACAGTTCATGAGGTGTATTTATGGTCATCATTGTATATTCAATACTCAAAGGCTGTTGAAAAAAAATATAATGAAAACAGCTAACATTGTTTTTATTTTGAAGTCAGATATGGAAGTGAAAATAATGCTTTTTATCTTTCTACCTAAATATTTGTTGGATTGTTCATTTATCACAACTCATGACTAACACTTCCCAGAATAATGCTTCCCATTCAGGTTTTTGTTGTGACCTTACTCATCTTGGTATAAAACCATGATAATTCATATGAAGCTTAATCATTACATGTTCTGATATATCATAGGTTTGTAATGGGAAAAAAATTCTTTCCCATGTCAGGAAAGTTCTTGAATCATGCTACATCTCTAAGTTGCTCTGGTATAGAAGAAAACAGGGGTTACAGCTTCCATTCCACCACATGACATACCATCTTATAAAGTGGACTTCGTAATAACAATAATAATCAAATATGAGCGGAGACATTAACCTTACCCCACTGCTCAGCAATAGAGAATTGTTTTCTATTGAGAAGTTAGATGTCATATTAGACAGGCAGCAGCTGTGACAGCTAAGTTTTTCAGTCATTTTACTGCAAACAGCATGGTTTATTTGTAGTTTTTATTACTTTTTGATGATATTGATAGGCGATTAAATAGTACTATTTTGTTTAAGCACACTTAGACAAGGCAGTAACAAGTTTGCATTAAAACATTGTACTTACTTCTAAAAAATGCAACCCCTCACTAAACTCTATAAGAGTTTGCCAGATTGAAAACTTTATAAAAGTAGCCCATGAGTTTAACGTACTATAGTTGCTGATGGATGGAGGATACTGAGTACAAACTGTTTCACTGGAAAAACTCATGACCCTTCAAAATGTGTAAAACTGCTAGAGTGAGCTATGTGTTTATACAGCTTCAGATTGTGACAAAGGACAAACAAGAAAGGCACAGAAATTCTTTGTGGATCAAATAATTGAATAGGAATATGAAAGACTCAATAATTTTGGAAGTCTTCAGAAGTCACAAAAAGAAAACTCGGAAAAGAGAAGTGGATTTTGCTGAGTGTGCAAAATTATAAACTTCTGAGGAGAGGATAAAGGAGGGTTTTCACAGTAGGGTGAGAAAGAGTGTTAATAAGAAAGTCTTGGGTATCTGATGTTTGTCTACTGTACCCGATTAAGAAATGCTGTGACTGGTATTCCTTAAACTATGATTATGCACAATTCATAGAAACAGATGCTACTGGAAGCAAGTCTGCTTCTCCAGTAGTGCGTGTATGTAGGATAATGCTTATTTACTGTGCTCTGAACATGATTTTAACAGTAACACATCTATATAATTCTGAGCTCACTAGGAGTATATCCTGACTAGGCTTTCAAGTGTCATAATGCTTCATAGGCAAAAATTCAGTCAATGCAGCATAAGTCCTTTTCACTAGGTCACTAGCAACAACTTCTTGACACCACAAAATTTCTTCTTGCACTGACTCCATGTGAGGTAGATCTTTCTTTTCAGTGATAGTATATGAAACTGACTGGAAAATATCTGTCTACTCCTAGTGTACCAGAAGTGGGCAGTGACTGTTTCCCCCCCCATTTACCAAGCACAAATACTAGTAATAGCAATGCTCATAACGAGGTGAGAAATAGGATGAGATAGTCACATAATCCCTTTGGCTTCCCATCCAGAGACAACTCTGCTCCATCTAGTTTGTCCTGTTCCATGTAACACACATTATTCTGTGTTGTCTTCCACATGAATACGTTCATGAGTTTATTTGTGGAAATAGGTCCATATTCAGTGGAAAACAAATTGTTTCTGGGAAACAGGATGAAAAAAACCTATTCAGGTGCGGTTCCAGAAGGCAATGACAAGTACATTAAATGAATATAGGTCTGATCATAATAATAATTCTAAATTGCTTTAGATCCTTTATTTTCTTCTTTTTTCTTTTTGTTTCATTCCAACAGCAAAGTAGTGACTGCAGCTGTAAAAAAGTGCTCATTCCCAGAAATATTTCGAGTAAAGTCCATTACTTTTTCTGGCCATCTAGGCTTGCCAAAAGTGGTTCATGTTATTGTGAAATGCTAACAGTCTTAAAGAGCAGGACACCAGCTGAAGTTTTCAGATCCCCAAACATGAACTCTAGACTTATTCCACATAACTATAAAGACACATACAATATTTATCAAGGAAAAAAACCCAAACATTGTTTGGAGATGAGATTAGTTTTAATATATTTCGAACTACTGTCTACATTAAATTCCTGTGCTATCATTTTGTAAAGCAACAACACTCAGAACTCAACTACATAATTTTTGTCTCTTGATCAGCTCTAGATTATTTCTATCAAAACTGTTTAATTCTCAGACACACAACGAAGTTACAGCAATCTAACAAATTACTCTATACCAGGTGAGGTGTAGTAACTATAACTTTTGTATTTTGATCTTCTTGTAAACATCCTCACATAATTCAGCTTACTGAGTTTTGATAAATCTGATAATGTTACATTGCTGTGGGCTAAAAACATGCATATGTAAAGTTATCACAGAACTCAGCTCATACAGGATAATGTGGTAAGCTAACTTAACCTGATCATGTATCTGACCCTACTTTCAGGGAAAAAGGAAAAAAAATAAGCTCTGATCTTTCTGTCCTTTTGTTCCCAAGTGTGCAGAGTTTGCAGGTGTGCATTTATCTGTTATTTATTAGCTGGGAAAAAAAATCCTTCTATGGTTGAAGAATTTGGTGCCATTTCATCAGTCCTGCATTATTTTGCGTAGGAACTTAGCAGGGCAAAAGAAAAAATAGAATCCTCTTAGAAATCCAGCTGTGGGAGCATGAGAGAGTTCAGACGGGAGCAGTACATCCCATCTGAAAGATCTGAAAGATGTAAATGAGGCTATATTTGCTTCAAGTGTCCCAACACATGCAAATAAAGCTATTTCATGTTGGTGCTCGAATTTGTGATTGACTATGAGAAAGACTTGCTATGCATGCCAAAAGCAGTCCTTTCATGAATTAGCTTTTTCCAGACACAAAGTACTGGAGCTACCTGTGCAAATGAAAGTAAGAAATATTACGTTTTGCAGCTTTCTTTTGATTATTCATTCTTATAGATACATTCTTAGGGGAAAAGATTACAGTAATATACGAACTAAAATGGTCTGGTTCTGTTGTGTCCTTAAAAAATGGCATATGCAGTATCGGATTCAAATTGCTCAGAAAATCTAAGAAACATGACAGAAATCAAGAAGAAGCTTAGTTATTTATACTAACTACTATTAATTTGCATCAGTTTTGGTGATCCTTTATTTAGTTTAATCTTTGATGCAGAAGGGAGAAACTGTCATTTCTCAGTTTCTGTAGTCTGTTGTTCACAAATCATCAGATTGTTGGGCTGAATTTAGGAGTTAGCATGAAGAATGCTTTTCCTATCTATCTCAGCTCTTCTCACCAGACTCTATATAAAAAAAAAAAAAGAAAGAAATTGAAGAAAGGTATGGAAATAGAAAATTTGAATCTATAGAACAGGCAACATTTTGCCGTCCCATTATTTTCATCTTGTGAGCTGCATCTTCACTATCATAAGTAGAACATGTCTGTAGCAGATGGAATATAAAACATATTTAGAAAGTCAAATTCCTCTTTGTGCATTGTAGCATAGACTTTGTTATAGAGAAAAAAAAGATACCCAGTCCCCCAGCAGTCTGATTTTCCATGTACCAAATTGATTTAAAATTAGAGAACTATGAGACCTGATGTCACTACTTCCCTCCTCCAAACATTCCATTAACCTTGAGTGATATGACTTGAGTCATATTTTTATAGCATATTTTTTATATTTTTTAATTGCAAAGATATAAGGGCTAGAACCTGAAACAAACTTTCATAAAAGATTCATAACTTTTACAATAGTAGAGCTGTTTAATTCTCTCAGCATATTGTCTCATTCTGAGCAAGGAGTAGCAGCTTTGATCAAAAGGAGACATGATCAGCTGGTGATCAACATAAGGAGACCATCATTTTCTCCAGATAATATGTTCTGTAGGGACTATCTGCTCTGTTTCTCTAACTTGGAGAGATGTTTCCTACATTAGGCTTTGTTCCTTTAAAGGAGCATAAGTCTCTTTCTAGATGGACAAACCACCACTAGCTGCAAAGTTGTCTTCAACCAGTAGAAGAGAAAGAAAAATCCAATCTATAGTAACAAATATCTATATGGAATTCAGACAAAATAGTACCAGGTGTTGAAATTCTGTTGTGGGTATGCTGAAACCACTCATCATTGTTCCCTTCTATTGACCTCTGCTTTCCCAAGTCATAAACAAAATAAGTGGTCATGAAGAATACAGAACTTGAGATCCAGTTTACTCCCTGCTTATATACATCCTTAAACATTCTTTTTTCCATGAACATGGACCATATTGTTTGGAAATATAGCAGGACACTGTCTGAGTTCAAATGCTAAATATGGTTTTTTTCTCTCCTCTCTTGAGTCTAAAAATCCTGAACTTTGTTTTTTCTGTTGTTGTTTGTTCCCGATTTTTTTGATTTACAGCCTCCTCTACCAAGACAACTTATGTCAGTTACAGCAATCAGGCAAACTGAGCAGGGATGAAATTCACTGGAAGATCTGCAGGACTGGATCTTGCAAACATAGACTTTACCACCACCAGAATTCAGTCTTGAAAATATCAGTAGACTACATTCAAATCGATAGTCAGTCTCCTAAAGAACAAGGATTAAACAAGAGCAAAAGTCAAAAAGACAGGGGAAGGAAAAGTCCAGTTTTATAACATAGACACAGAGTGTCAAGCTTCTGAACTGTTCACTCACAAAAGGAAGCAAATCACAAAAGGAAAACAAATGTTAGCTTGTGAAAAAAAAAACCCGCTGTTGAAATAAATCATGTCTGATGTTATATTTGTAAGTACTTTTTTGTGATTGTGACAATTTCCTTTCCTGTCCTACATTGTTCAACTTGTGAAAGAAGATGAGTTTGTTTCTTGTGACGGCTGACTGAAATAAGTCCTGGGTTATGCTAAAATAAATGCAATGGTCAACGCATGCTAATTTTTATACAAAATAATTTATTTCTAATAATAAAGGAATGTTTTGCAAATGTTGAGACTTGTTTTGTTGCAGTTTTAAGGAACAAAAGTCCTTACACTGTTGTCTATTGTTTGTTTAGAATGTGCAGTAAAGGTGGGTGTACAAATAAAATAATAATCATGGCATCAGAAGAATGCAGTGTAAACTCTAAGCATGTGTGTATGTATGCGTGTATGTGTGCACCTGTGTGTGTACATACGTGCATGCCTGCCTGCATGCGTGTGTGTGTGTACTCCGCAGTGTGTGAATTTATTTGTTCAAAGCTTTGTGACTATATTTTCTAATGGAAGGATTTTTTCCTCTTCTCACCCTCAAAGTAAGTGCATTTTATATGTTTGTAAAGTAAAGGAGTCCTGATAGTAATTATTTTGTATGACTGTATTATATTTTTGAGTCTCCACTAATAGTTTTGATCCTTTTCATTTCTGGAACTTGCAGTTTGTAAGACTTTATGACAGCTAGACTGGATTAAGCTGAAAGTCTATTCAGCCTAGTATCCTGTCTCTGACAGGGGAATGTAGCAGATGCGTATGTCAATAAAGGTGACTTTGAAATAACAGAAGAGAAATCAATGGAGAATTTGGAAAGCAGTAGCCCAGTGATTCTATGTACTATTGCCTTATAAACACTTACAAATCAAAGAAATAAATGCCAATCTACAATCTTCACATCTTCTAATTCCCATCATTGTGTGAGGTTAGAAACAACTATGCAAAGAGAAAATCACATATATATCTCTCATGTTAATGAACCCCGCCAAAGAATTAAAAAAATACAGATAGGGACTGTCCTCTTTGTTACTATACCTGTGATGGGTGTTCTGTAAGACTTTTTCACTCCATACAGTTCTTACCATTCATCAAGTCAATGGGTCTTCACATGCAGCTGATTATTAAATGTTATGTCTCCTGACTCAGACCGGATGGCTCCTTGTGCTTTTATCCTCACAGCAGATGTATTTTTATAACATATCTTAAGGGAGCTGTGGTGCCTAAGTTGCACGAATGAAAGTTGAAGTATCTGAAACTGAATCCCTTTCTATTACAATGCCAATATTTAAACTCCAGCATAGCTGGCAATTGTATGACAGTGACTTTCCATTTTCAAAGTGTTTGATAAAACATACTTAGTGCTTCCCAGAAATTACGTCTGAAGTATTATCTGATGATTACTTTGGTATAGTATGGTATTGTGTGTTTGATATGTGTGATATTTAGTGTGAAATTTCCTTTTTTGACTATGCCACAAGCACATCAAAGCCAAACCTATAAACTAGCATATGTTTACTTTTAAGCATATAGATGGTACAGGTAATGCAGTGGAACCTGCAAAAAAATGATAAATAAAACAGTTCTAGTTCTATTTTATTAGGTAATATCTCATAAAATTGAAGTTTTCTTCTGAAAATGGATTGATTAGATCAATTTTTAACAAGACAGACTTTCATGCCTAGGATGGATTTCCTAAAAGAGAAAGAAAATCTGTTTTATCTGAAAAGCAATATTTTGACAGAGTTTCTTTTCAAGAAGCCTTTGAAAAGTTTAATTTTCGATACAGAACAAAAAAAGTTTCAAATACTTTGAAATATCTATGCCTAATAACTTAAGCATAACCCTGTACATTTGAAAAAGCAGTACATGGGAATTGCCTTTAAAAGCACATTTCATATACACATAAACATATGTTACATATATATATAAAGATTAGTATTTGATATATAAATATCTTCCAGTTTCATAGTGGCCTGAAGAAAATGTTCTTCTGAATAGATTTTCCAGGATCAATATTTTTTTTTTTGGTTGAACAGTAGGTTAAAAATGGAATGTAAATTAATTTGTTCATTTTCTGTGTAATTCTGTCTGAAATATGGAGTATATTAAGGCTATAAGTCCCACTGGCATTAATGTAACTAATCAGATAAACGAGCACACAGCATAAATTACAGAACAGCACTGGTCTGCAGGTTTCACTTCAATAGGGTGGTTTTGTGCAGTTCATACAAATGCACAGAAGGGTCCACTCGGATTTCACAGTCATTCAGTAGCTGAGATCTTGAAATTTAATAATGAAACTTTCATGTAGGCACAGTCGTTTTTTTCCATCTAAAATGATAAAAAGTCTTTATCCTACGAACTTAGGGTTTAGTTTTGCTCGTAGAGAAGCAAACTATTCAATTGCTATTACTGATAATTTGTGTGTGATTGTGCTGAAGCGACTCCATCAGAGCACACAACTTTATTTTACTGACAGCAGAAACAAGTCCTTAATGTTGTTTTGTGACTGCAGGATAAATACAATGAGATCTGAATGACTCTGTGTATCAGGTCAATGAACCAGGAATCAAACAGAACTAGCAGAAAATACTTTAACTGTTCTGTAGAAGGAGTAATGAGCCACTACATCAAAAATCCCCTTTTCCAAAAATGCCCAAATAACAATTTCCACAGAAGGATTTTTAACTAATAGCAATACCACTCTTCCAATTAATAGATAATTTTTATTACTGAACAAGAAAAGAAGTAAAGTAAACATTCCTAACAGAAACAGTTTGTAAATCTGTTTTATTGGAAGACAACTTACCCATTTATGCATCTGCTTCAAGGCTGAATGTGAAAGCAGAAGACATAGAATGGTGGAGGAAGCAGCAGCCTTTGGTTTGAAAATGTACATAAATGATCCAGCATATTTCACTATCACATCAGCCATTAAATAAAGTGATACCTTATCATTGCGCTTTCAATCAACTTATGTGCCGTGTGGCATAATTAAGAAATTACATATTCTGGTTGAATTTTAAGAGCAAAATTCAATATCAGAAGAAGTAAACATTACTTTTTCCCAGTTCTGGCAATATCTAATCTAATGGCACCTTTAGCACTGGTGATACTGCAATTGTTTGCATCCAGGAAGCAGCATTTTACATGCGTGTTTCATTTGCTATGGATTGTTACTTCTTGCAACTAAATGTGAAATGGTCTTTTTCCCAGCAAGAAATCAGTTCTTTCAGACTTTCTCCTGAAATTTCAGTAGCTAATAGGAGAGCAAGGTATGTGTACCACCAATCCTTATTATGCTTCCAGGGAAAGTAAATTATTGTTATTAATGGGTCACAGCAAATACAAGAAGGAACAAATCTTATCTGTGGACTGCATCCTATACTTCTGAGTATATATAAGTTTTATTGTCTCCTACTTAGCTTAAAATTTAGCTTATTTCTTGTCTTAAATTTACTAGTAAGATCATGAGAACTGAAAAATACTTTTGGTGGAAATAATCTGTTGCATCTGTGCAATGATAATAAGCTGGCTGATGTGAAAGAAAAATTAATCTGGAAACATTTTGCTTATAATAACTTGAAGGAAATTGGAAACCTTACTAATGAGTATATTAAACGGTTTATCGGGAAATTAACTACAAATTAGGACTGTGCTTAGCTTGTTTCAGTGGAACCTTATGAAGACTTTCAAAGTTTGTCTTAAAAGGTTACTGTAGAAGTCTTTGCACATTTCATGTATTTTGATAACTGTAAATTCCTCCATCACATGGAAACACTAAACTAATGGAGAGCAACACTTTTTCTCATTTGACATTACAGAGCGACAGCAGGTCACTAGCTCCCAGGAACTTAATATTTTAAGTGATACAGCAGAAGGGAAGAGAAAACAGCAGTGTCCCCAAAGTTGAAACAGTGTTAGAAGTACAGTAAGATGCACAATATCCTGAATTACAAACAAAGCTCCTGTTTGTATTAAACAAATACCTTGTCTCTTGGTAGAAGTGATGTGACATGCAGTGGAGTTTGGAGATGAAAGGAAAAAAAAAAAAGAGCAGTGACAGAATCACAGGGTCTAAAACCCTTCCAGAAGCAGCACAAAATATTGAAAAGTGCCACTGTCAAAGGACTGTGTCGGCTCTAGACACCGACCTCTGTAAAGGGCACACTCCACCCCCAGAATGGGTGTTAATCTTACATACTCCTCAGGACTGCAGTGAGAAAACATGACAAAATAAGCAACAGAAGCCATCAGAGTTAATGTTGGATGAGGTAGCAAATAAGAACATAGACTCATTTTTCTTTGAAGTTCAAGAAAATATTATGATGGTGCCCAAAGAATACACACAACTTCTGCAAAGACCTGCAAATACAAGTATGTTAACATTTTATTCACAAGGTGTAAGCTGTGATCAAAGGTTGCAACGTAACAAATAAGACAGTACCTGTCTTTCTGCAAACGAATTAGCTCATTCTCTTTTGTCAATGACTAATTCAGTTCCAGGATTTCAGAAAAATTCTGGAGCTTTCCTGGTCCATCATAACCTATTCTGAGAGGGAACTGGACAATATTTTCCAATATAAAGAGAAAATTTCTCTGTAAAACTGATTTTTTTTTTACTTAGTTTTAAATTTCCAGGTCACCAATACACTGAACATATTCAACTACATATTCAACTACGTATGCCTGATAGCTTTAATTACTGTTAGAATTGTGTTGGTTTTCATCTTCATTGGTCAAATATAGAAGAAACACACACCTAGAAACGTACCCCGGCCCGTACAAGCATTAAGGCGTGTCTTGTTACATGGTGTCGTCTAATATCTGCAACACTGCAAGTGCACTAACTTCATCCTCATCCCAGAGGAAGGAAAATGTAAATTGCATGGCTGGTATCACGTCCTGCTTCATGCACAGATGTCTTGGAGGTACTTTGATTAAATGACAAGTCAAAGTTCAGCGTTATTCTGCAAAATATTTCTTCAAGATTGATGTCATTAGGAAGTGCTATATACAGTGCTAGTTTGAAAACCTTTTTTTGCTTCCTGTTTACCTGATACAGCATTTGCTCTGTTTCTGGAAGCCTACTGTACTCCCCAAGTTAGCTGCAGTGTCTTTACTGTCTTTGTGATCACTATCACATCACTACCAAATAAGTATGACCTTTAATAAAATAAACTATATTTATTTAACTTACAAGTTTTATTTTTCCTAATCTTGCTTGAGAGTTGATGAACTTTTCAACAGATACAGTTTGATTTATGACTGGTCACAATCTTTCTTCAATACAGCTTCTAGTAGTTCTGTCATACTCCATTTAGAGTTTTTTCTTCAAGTACTGGCTTTGGTATCATGGAAGAAAATATCAATAGAGTAAATACATGTCAAGAAAAGGACAAACAGGAGGAATAAGAGGGTGAAAACTGTTTAAAGCACAACTCCTGACAACTGATTTATTTCTTTTGAGGAACAGAATAACCATCCATATCTAAAGACAGTTTCCATAGCCTGCAGCTGGAATTCTTCCTCAGTGGCTGTTTTCTTAGAAAATCTTATCAACTGGATTAGTTTGAATGGTATTTTTTTGGATGGAATTTTAATAAAATTTAAAAAAAAGAGAAAGAACAGGTGAAAATAAATGTTGGAGATGCATAAGATATATTGAACTGCCAAATTTTTGAGAACTTGCCTGTTACAAGAATAGTAAAAATTAATTAAAATAATAAATCAGAGATGAACCTACCAATACTTCTATTTATCTATTCATTTCTTTACACATCTCACATATTACAGACTGTAAAGAATACCTCAATATTACTCGTCAATTCTTTTTAAATCAGATGTTCAGTTCTTACTGTGAGCATAATTCTAGGAGGCTACAGAGTAGTAAATATAACTGTATCCATATATTCTGTTCTAGCTCCACACAGTTTTTCATCACAAGTGATAAACATTTCTAAAAACAATATGTTATTTATTCTTCATTTCTATGGTTCATACACTTACCTGAAAATACAGAAGAAGTTGCAATCATTTTGATATAGAGGTTATCATTTCTGGTGAGAGCTTCCATCCTTTGTCACTGTTTGCAGCATGACACTGAACAAGGAATGACAGAAAGAATGGTTTTATATGAAATTCAGGGTATTCGTCACTGAATGGCAGCTATGAAGCACACAATTTGCAAGATAAAGTAACGATAATGAGATTATTTCAAATGCCAGACTGAGGGTACTTTATAAATTACTGTCTAAAGCATTGCAAGTTTAGGATAGATATCTTGAAAAGTGTGTTCTAGAGATAGTTTCAAATGTCAATGTTTCAGAACCCGTTTCTTCACTTAAGAAAAATGAGCTGTTACTTCAAGAAACAGACCACACATAAAACCAGAAAAGGAAGAAACAACAGCACTGGCAACAACATAAATATTACAGGTGAATGAAAGGAACCACTTGTTTTTTTAGAAATTCTGATGAATTCAGTGCATTTTATAGTTATGTATATTGCTTTGCCATGAAAACAGAAATGAGATAGTATAGGTAATATGCTCATGAAAGGAATCATACCATGCTTTCTGCTTGTTCTACACACAGAGCAGAGCTACTCATACTTAAAATCCTATGACTTCCTCCATGTATTTTTTTCTTAAAAGAATCATGCTCATGATCCCCTTGTAATAAATTTCTTTAAAATACACCATGCTTCCCTTTAAATAACAAGAAGGGTCAGCTGTCTGTATGCAGATAACCTCTTTTTAGTGAATCCTGTATGTCCATTTGAGGGAAGTAATACTGTTGAGGCAGGTGCTTGCACTTTTTCCATCACTGTCTCCTCCTGTAGCCTACCTGTTAGCACCAAGACACCTGACACAGCTCATGACCTGTGTTTGATGAGGTTTTGCTTGAAAGCCACGTTTTCCCTAAGCAGCAATAATGACAACAGAATGGTTTTTGTGGTAGGAAAACATCACTGAAACTATTTCCCATGTGGGTGAATTTCCCATAGATATGGAGTCAGGGATCAAAGCAAGACCTTTTCTGGAGAGCAAAAGTGTAATGTCAGCTTTCCTGCCTGGTATGGTGCAGTTGAACTACCAGCTGCCAGGGCCAAAGGGCTTGTGTGCTACTGATGCAAATGGGACTCACAGCTCTCTGGTGTGGGGAAACAATACAAGTCACCTGAAAAACATTTGCATAACTTGGGACTTGCAGCACATCCTGACCCGGGATGTAGATGTTGCTGTTTATCCAGTAAAGTGACAGTAACAGGTAGATCATGGGTCTTCTTTCAGTTGGATAATGAAATTTCCAAAAGATAAGCCCCTCTAACCTCACAGGGGAGTTTATGAAGTTAGTTTTACAATTGAGGAACTCACAATTACTTGTAGACACTAAACTAAAAAGACAGGTATCAAGTCATTATCAAGGTTCAGCAATGTCTTCACTCATATCTGTTTTCCACTGCAAGCTGAATTTGGAAAAAACCAGAATTTTAATACACAGCCAGGGTTGCAAATTTTACATTGGGTAGACTGAGTCAGACTTTCAGAAAGGAAGTCAAAAATATAAAAATGTATGGTATCCCGGTATCCCTGGTTTCTATTCCAATATAAAATGCAAATAGCAATGTGCTGACATGCCAAGAGATCAAAGTATTCAGTAAGCCAGATCTTTACTTAAAAACTAAATGAATCTACAGAGGCACAATTCCTGAAAAAAACCAAAAAAGGCAGAAAATCTCCTGTAGTAAGATAAAACAAATTATCCAACATTCTGTGAAATAATTAGAATTTCTACAAAGAATTGCTGGCTGTTGGCATTTTGTACCTGGTAATTTCCATATTTTATTTAAAATACTGCTGAACTTGATGAATATTTTAATCACAATAAAATAGCATTTTTTTTTCTACTGTAGTTCTACTTCTTACTTACAAACTTTTAGCTTATGTCAGCAAGCAGTGGTACTGACACTAACAGGAGCCCAGGACACAGGCAGAAGTGGATTCATGTGAAGCTGAAAAATTTCAGGCAGGTACTTCCCTGTATGCAAGGATCAAGATAAATCAGCATGTGCTAGTCAGCCCCCAGAGAGCTCCAAGAGAAGATGAGTTTAGAGACATCAGAAACTGGTGCTTGCTTTCTATATAAGATACTTCATCACCACTTCAAAATGTCTTGTTCTGGCAACAAGTCCCCAGTCTGCATGCTCAGAAGCTGACTGAAGCACATAAATCCATAGAATCTGTTCTAGAAAATACAGTCTGTAAGAAGTTGAAGAGGAGCTTCAAATGAAGCATGTACTGTTCATACCATTGAAATAGATCATTTAACTTTTTGACCTAGGTGAGCACGGTTGGAATACTTTGGCAGGATGATATATTCTAATTATTAGAATTCTTTATTATTACAATTATTAACATTATTCTGTATTTCATCAGCACTTTTTATACATTAATTTGTGTTTCATCAGCAGTATCTGAAGAAGGTTCTTGGGCTTACAGAAAGTACATCCCGAGAAGCACACCTGGTGAGTTATTCTTAAAGATAATTGTAGCAGTACTGAGACTCTCAGATCATTTCCCATTATTCAGCACTGCTGTAGTGTGTCAATTTCGATTCCCTTTTTGGGGCTAATCTGTGATTTTACTTGATTTTAGAAGCATTCTAGCCTGCAACTGAGATACAACCAGTTTGCAAAGCTCCCTATGTGTAATTCACAGAAAACAGGAAAGAAGTGATTGGCAACCATGAGCTCTATTCTGGAACAGTGCTTAGCTTGTCTGGGATCAGAAACTCTGAGACAGACCAGGAATAAAGAATTTCTCCAAAGAAATACTATATGGTTGGTCTAGAGGTGTCTGTCTGTCTGCCTGTTTGTTTAGAACAGGCTTCTCAGGCCACAGTGATCTATCTGCAGCAGA
This sequence comes from Falcunculus frontatus, assembly GCA_013398115.1. Lineage (NCBI taxonomy): Eukaryota > Metazoa > Chordata > Aves > Passeriformes > Falcunculus > Falcunculus frontatus. Next base: position 2,357,914 of record VZRV01002858.1, read on the forward strand.
CTTTTATTAATTGACCTCATCATAGTAGCCTGTATTTTGATGATGTAAACCACTAACTTTTAACTACAATATGCAATAAGAAGCTTAGGGACTGGAGACTTTTCATCCTTCAGGAACTTATTTCTATTCAGAGCTCCAGTCTCCCCCAGGGAGCCATTCAATGTAATTGTTTTTTGGATGGCTTCAGTGATTTTGCTTTAATAGAAATGCCCACTAGGATGCTCCATGTGCTTATAATTTTTTCCATGAAAAATTCTTCGTAGTTTATTCTTGGAGTTTGCTTTTTTTTAGAAGCTTATTTCTAGAAGCTGAGAAAAATTGAAGCTTTTGATTCTATGTATATGTCACTTTTTTTGATTATGATTTACTGAGAATTCTTCTATAGATTGGAATATGTTTTCCAGAATGCAACTAGCTTTATCATTTATGAACAACTAAATTCTTCTCTCTGTGAAGCTAATCTGAGGTTTTCTGTAAGATACTGGTTTGTCCTGAGAGACGAGGGCATCCAGTTTTTCCTGGAATGTCCAGAAGGATACAAGTTTAATAGGAAGGGTATAATTTCCAGGTCACTAAATTACCAGTGTCTAAAAAAATAAACCTGGCTGTTACAATAGCTTGCCTGCCACATCCAGATCCTGAAGTGATATTTTCTGAGGAGCTGGGAAATAGGAAAAGAATGAATACCTGGGAGCTGTGATGGAGGTTATGACTTGGGCAGAGTGCCTGGTACCTGTAGCAGTGCCACAGAACTGCTGTTGCTTTGAGGTAAATGCACAAAGCAATTTAGGTGTCTGTCGTGGTTTGACGCAGCTAAGCGCCAAGCACACGAAATCTGATTGTTTGCATAAGGGGAAAAATAAGGGATATTGAGGAAAACGGGAAAACTACAAGGCAAAACCGGTCCACACTTAAGCTATTACAGTATGAAGAAAGTTTATTACTAACAGATTTAGAAGTAAAAAGAAATAATAAATTAAAGCAAACTTTCAAACACCTTTCTCTCTCAGTACCCCCCTCCTTCCCACCAACCTGCACAAGGGAACAACAAAACATGGGACTTGGTCAGTGCTGCATTTCTTAAGTCTTTTTCATCCTTAAGGAAAAGAGTTTCTTCTGCTGTGCTGTGAGATTCTTCACAACTCAGCAGTCCGCCTGGAAACAATCTGCTGAAGTGAAAAAATCTCTCTCCCACGAAAACCTTACAGTCTTTTCACACTACCAGTCATGGGCCATAACACAGGGTTTTAGTCTTTTAAGGATGAGTTATTCTGGCCTGAAAAAAAAAGGCTTTCTTCTTCAAAATCTCTAAAAATCTTTCATGGCTTCTATGTAACCTGGGCATAGGCATTCTCTTATCTTCACAGGCTGCATGAGGATTGTCATCCCCCCACGTACTTTAAATGAATTATAGAGAAAACAGTCTGTAATATTACAGTTCTCACCACCACTTGTGTGAAAAATGAGGTTCACTCTCCTGTTAGAATTTAAAAGCTTAAAAAAGGGCAATAGGGGACAAAGACAATAAAGCAAAAAGAACAGTGTGCTGGGTGCTTGGCACTCAGCCAAGAGCACCACTGCTATTTCGGAGACACCATTTATATACCTTTCCTATTGCATCATCTTAATGCATATTCATAATCAATTACGCATATTCAAACCTTTCCCCAAACTAGTTTACATGTTCCAGGAACTGTTTAGCACGGCTCCTCTTCAGGTCCGCCTTTTTAGAGCATGTGTGTTTGCTGGCTGTGGTTTTAGTCAGTTTTTATTATCACCTCCAGCTTGGGCTTTGGTCCATGGTTTTTGCAGATGGTAGTTGTTGATAGTTGGTATGTCAGTAGCAGGAGTCCTCATCATATGTTCATTGAATGTTATCCAACCAGGCAGACAGTTCAATCACCACAAGCATAACTATATCCGCTATTTCACTGTTATGTCTAAGTGTATGTAATAACAGAAATAAAGGCATTAGTTATTGCTACAAAACTATATAACAAAGCTACTTTAGCATTATACACATAACCTTCATTTTAATATTTGTCGAAAGCCAAAATTATAATATGTATTTTTCACAACTTGTAAGAAGCATTTTAAGCTCTGTGCTAGAAGTGCTTCTGCTCTCTATTCCTGTCGCCATCTTGGCTCCGTCCCATGTGACTTACTTCCCCTTTCTTTCTGGCCTTGGAATGGCCATGTTCTTCTCCCTCATGTGAAACATACATATTATAATATTGGCTTTTCACAAATATTAAAATGGATGCTGTATGTGTATAATGTTAAAGTAGCTTTGTAGTATTTTGTAACAATAACTAATGCCTTTATTTCTGTTAACTAGACTTAGACAGTAGTAAAATAGTTGATATAGTTATGCTTGTGGCAATTGAACTGTCTGCCTGGTTGGATAACATCCAACAAACGTGTGATGAGGACCTGTGCTACCGACATGCCAACTATCAACAACTACCATCTGCAAAAACCATGGACCAAAGCCCGAGCTGGAGGTGATAACAAAAACTGACCAAAACCACAGCCAAGAAATGCGCATGCTCTAAAAAGGCGGACCCGAGGAGGAGCCATGCTAAACAGTACCTGGAAAAGTTTGAATATGTATAATTGTTTATGAATATACATTAGACTGATGCAATAGTAAAGGTATGTAAAGGGTGCCCCTGAAGTAGCAGGGGTGCTCTTGGCTGAGAGCCGAGGGCACCCAGCGCTGCATTTTGCTTTATTATCTTTGTCCTCTAGTGTCCTTTATTAAACTTTTAAAATTTTAACAGGAGAGTGAACCTCGTTTTTCACACCTCATGTGACTTGCCTTACTTCTCTTTCTCGCTGACTTGGAAGAGGAGGTGACCCCGTTGGCTGCGTACGATGTTTTTTAGTTCGGCCCAAGCTGTGCTGGCTGGGAGGCGGGGGCTCCGCCGGCTCCCGCCAGCTCCGCGCGGGGCCACAGCAACTTCAGCTCTTATCTCGGCCGCGCGGTCCCGGCTCAGCTGGGCTTTTCCAGCCGTGTGGCTACTCACGGCTCCGGGCTGGCTTCCCGGCAGCTTCGCCCGCCGCCACCGCGCCAGGGGCCAAGGGGGGCCGCAGGCCCACTCCGGGATGGGTGCCCGGAGGCTCGCCTCCCCCCCACCCCTCGGCGGGAAAGCAGGAACAAAAAAGGGAATTACCCGCACTTGCGCTGCCTTTAAATATGCAGATCGTAGAGACGTTACCAGCTTACTCGCTGGGTTAGCAACTCGTCCATCAACCATGTTTTAAACCACAACAGTATTACAGTGCTGCGATCAAAGGATCACACTGAAAATTAAAATCCACTAAACCCCAGTTCAAACCAGCCTAAAACTTGTTTTTAAATGGCTCTGGAGTGAAGCTCTTCATTGAACACAAACTGAAGCTAAACCTACAGTAATTCTCCGATGTTATAGTTCAGCTAAAAGCATGATGATTCCAAGAGCAGATGGTTTGGATGCTTCCTCTGTGTGTATATGCACTTCTGTTCCGTAAGGAAAACCTTTCTCACAAGCAAAAATTTGTATAGATGTTCCTTTATCAACCCTGTGGTTTTAATATGTAACAAATGAACTAGTTCGGCAATTCAAATCTTACCAAGAAACCGTAAAATAGTGTTCAACTCCCAAATAGTTGCATTTTTTCAGTTACACTGACAAAATTGAAATATCTTTTGTTCAGTAAAAATAGATACTTGTAGACTGAGATGCATCCAGAGAGCAAATCTGGTTCAGACAGATCTTTCAATTGTGAGTACAGTTATCTTTAATTTATATAGAACTTGTCTGAGGAAAAAAAAAAAAAATCTCTTTGGAACAGAATAAAATATTCTTTCAGTAAATGGAGCAGCTTAAGGATAAGAAAATGATATTATAATTAGGCTGAATGATAAAATGTCTAAGAATATATAGCTTGTGAAACATAGATAAGAAAATCTTAAATTTGACAAGCATTTTGATTATAGAATAAAAATCCAGAAATTTATTCAATTAGCAGGCCTACAGTGTATGTTAAAGTATCGTAACTGTATTTATAATTAATAACTAGAAATACCATTAGACGTAAAAGTTATACAAAATTTATAAATTACAAAAATGTATAATGATCTAAAAAAACCTCAAACCTACCTACTGTGTATAGAGATTTTCTTTATGAAGGTGATTATCTGCAATTGGATCTGAAATCTCACAGCTGTTACACAATGAATTAAACACCTTCTCAAAAGTAAACTCTTTAAGTTGTTATAATTTTGTTTAAAATGTTAATACAAATTCTGTCGAAATGTTTCTTTAACAATAAAGATGAAAATGAACATATAAAATAATGATAATTATAATAGCACAACCACAAACTTGTTAGTAATCAACATTTAGTTAGAGATATTTGCTGCTAAATATTTTCTTAAAAGCCTAGTTTTAGCATATATTTCTGTTCAGTTATATTAAAATTTATGGTAAAATGGAATACTCTATCTGCTTTCCAAAGTGGAAAGCAAATCATGTAATCCACTTTCCTGAATTATGTCAGAAAACTAGGGACCTAGAAGTTCTAGAAAGCACCGATCTGAACACAAGACAAAGAGGATAGAACCAGGATCTTTTCAGTGAAAGGAACAGAAGCAGTGAGCACAAACTGAAACACAGCAGGTTCCCTTGACCACCAGAAAACATTTTTTTATTGCGAGGGTGACCAGGTACTGGTGCAAATTGCCCAGGGAGGTTGTGAAGCCTCCCACCTTAGAGATCTTCTAGAGCTGTGTTCCTGGCCAACTAGCCAAGGGTGGCCTTCCTTAATCAAAGGGGTGAACCAGATCATCTCCAGAGGTGCCTGCTAGCCTCAGCATTCAGCAATCCTGTGATTCTGTGAATATCACCCATTAAATTTTTACAAACCTGTTTCAACACGAAAACAACCTTTTAAAAGCCAAACAACTGACTACATAGACAGCTACTTGGAAAAATCAGTGTAGTTTCACATGTAAAAATGTGATGGTCTTATGCCTGGGAAGAAAATCTTGTAAATACCTTTAAAGCTTAGAAAATATTTGGAACATTTTGGTAAGTTTTCTGTTAAAGCCTCATTTTTTTCTCTCAGTGGTATAAACAGAAAAACAAACATCTGGCAGTTTAAGACCGGTTTAAGTCTCTGGACTTCACCTCAGTTTTTACTTCATTTTGCTAGGGAATGTTGTGATGAAAGCATAAACTGAAGTATGGCAGGGAATTTTACTTAAAAGGTAGGAAAGCAGTATATGAATTATTTCTTTCTATAATCTGCAGGAATTCAGGTCTAATTTCTATTGACTAAAAACCAATATTACAATCCCACCAATAAAAATGCATATGAGCAATATTTCTGGCTGTTGATAAGCATAGAAGCACAAGGTTGTATACAGCTAATATCAGTAACAGACAGACTTCAAATTGTTCCAGTTAAAATCTGGGATTATAATAGACCTGAATCCTATGGGATTTTACCAAAATAAAATGGAGTACCCAGTGAAACTGTCTTTAGTCTTCTTCACATGCTGATTTTATTTATTTATTTACTTATCCATCTTAAATAACTCTAGAATCTTTTGAAACCTTGAAGGATCATAATCTTAATAGCTTTCATATGTGGAAGAAAAGCCTTTAAAAATGAAATCAGCTAATTGGCAGATAGTGAATAAAAGTGACTGTGAAAAGCAGTAAGTGTGTTAAAGAAAAAAAATGAATAGTATCAACTAGTTATATTTATATATACATAACTTCAAGGAGGCAAATTGTTCCACTGAAGGCATTCGGAGTTGCACACTTACCTGTATGTTTGTACATTTTACTGTATTACACAAACAGATGCCTCATCAAGAACATGCTCATGTATTTGAGATGTCCACAATGCCAAGGGGAAGAAAGGCACAGTGCAACTGGATCTTGGATATACCACAGAGATTAGAATACTACTTTGGGTCTTTAAAGACTTATGCTAACTTTTCTTTATTGGAGGTACCTTCAGTTTTAAAGACCTAGAAACCCTTGTGGAACTATCTGCTAGAGTTTTTACCATAGAATGGAGTCATGTTTCTTTATTCTACATGGATATAACCAAGGCAAAAACATAAAGACTGTAAGATATTCTAATACTATAGCAAGTGGGGCCGTATAAATATGATTCTGACTGCTCAAGGAAACTCACTTAAAAGAGGTAGCAGAGTTATTTCTCTATTGGGTATAATAACTGAAGTCACAAACTTGCCCAAAACAGGAAAAATTGCATTATGTTTTCCAGTACCATAGAAGATATGCTTAAGTACTCAAACTATATGTGCAAGCTTGGACTTGACAGAAATTAAATAATTTATTGCAAATTCTTTATTATGTTGGTTGCACTGATAATACTTATTTTATTTCTCTACTGATATAGCAATCCCTCTCTCCTTCCTCTTCTGGGAAGGCAAGTATTTGTGATTTCTCTTTGGTGATAGGAAATGGGTCAGGTTTATTTCTAAGCTTTTTGGCATGTGTTCTGTGAACATTTAGGAAGGTGTTCTCTATTATAGATGATGTTTTGAAACTGAGAAACATATTTGTGTTGATTAAAAAAACCCTAACAGTTAATTGCCTGTCTGGCTGGCATACGACATACAGTTGAATTTGTACATTTTAATGTCTCAAACACTTTGTACTTAAGAATATAAAATATATCATAAATTTAAATGAGAAATAATAATAAGTGTGTCAACTGGTTTAAAATACTTAGGTTAAAATCTTGTATAAAATGTTAACGGAGCCAGTCATTTCCTATGACTTCAAGACTATTGAGTTGATATAACTTTAGCTTGCTTTTTCTGCAGTATATCACCTTTTAATTACTCAGTTCCTAAACCAATTCTTATTTTGGTGGAAGAACTGAACATCTAGAAATACAAGAGGTTTCTTTTTCTTGTAAACCTAACCAGCTGTCAGTGAGAGCATACTGATACTAAAAGGGTACAGGAGATAATTTATCCAAATCAACCACCAAAAAAATTCCATGTAGAATCTTTTTACATGGGCAAGATATTACATTATCTTGATAATAATCACAGCTAGGAAATAAAGGTAGAAAAACCACATTATAATTTGCAATGGACTGTATTCATGCAACTGTGTAAGCATTGATTAACCATGCAGTGAAATGGTATAGAATAGGAGTCACTTTAGGCTTTTGTCTCTGCAAAAGAATCTAGAAACCTAAATCAGCTGCACAGATTCCTCAAGAGCAGAACTTGGAGAGTGCCACTGAACGGGCCCTGTAAAAAGCAGGGTCCTGTGGGGGAACATGACTACATTAACTAGTAGGAAATGCGTAAGACAAGAGGATCACCAAAATCCTTTTCATGGTAGCATTGGACCTTTCAGCTGCCAGGGATTTACAGATCTGGCCTCTCATCAGACACACTTCTTTTAGGAATCCAAGATATGGAAAGCTAGTTAACATTTATCTTTCTGGAAGACATGAGAGGAAGATGTCAGTGCTGAGGCACTCACACCTTTCAGTGAAATAAGGATCCTGTCTTTGGAAGCACTCCATTCCACAGTGCCTGTGCACACAGTGCAACACCTCCTAGGTTATGGAGAGCTATGAACGTAAGGGTAGGGAAGAGAGAGAAGGAAACACGATAAGCTTCTGAGGTGCTTCACTGTGAAGAGAATAATGATAGATTTGTTGTGTTTCTGAGAGGAAATACTCTACAAAATACCTCAGATCAAACAACAGCAGCCACAGATGTAACCATAAGACAGTTCTATGGAGTATCCATCTGCACCCCTATTGGGATATTGAGACAATCAAATGCTTCTATAAAGTGCCTGTACGCCAATGTGTACAGGATGAGGAACAAACAGGAGGAGCTAGAGATCTGAGTGCAGAGGGCTTAGATCCTGTTGTGCTTACAGACACATCGTGGAATAGCTCACGTACCTGCAATGTTGTCATGAAGGACCACAGCCTGTTTAGTAGAGACAGATAATGAAGGCATAATGGTGGCGTTGCCCTCTATGTGAAGCAACACTTGAAAAGTATCAAGCTCTGTCTTGGGGTGTCTGACAAATGAGCTGAGACCTGACATGTTAGGATAAAAGGGCAGACTAGTAAGGATGACTTTGTTACAGGTATATGATACAGGCTGACTGAGCAGGAGGAGGAAATGGATGAGGCCTTCTGCAGGCAGCTTGAGGCAGCCTCACAGTAACAGGCACTTGTGGTGGGACTTTAACTACCCTGACATCTGCTGGAGAATCTACACAGCAAAGCACAGTCCAGGAGGATCCTGGAAAGCATTGATGACAACTTTCTGACACAGACGGTGGAGGATCCCACAAGTAATGGTGTACTGCTTGACCTCATACTAACAAACAGGGAAGGCCCTGTTTACGATGTAAAGGCTGGGGGAATCGTTGGTTGTAATGATCATGAGACTGTGGAGTTCAGTATTGGGCAAGGAGGAAGCAAGGCAGCAAGTAAGATTGCAACCATGAACTTCAGGAGAGTAAACTTTGGTGTTGTCAGGGATCTTCTTGAAAGAATCCTATTGGAAGAGGCACTGTAGGGAAGAGACGTCCAAGAGAATTGGTTGATATTGATTGATAAGTTGGTTGATAAGGTTCACTTCCTCCAAGCTCAAGACTAAGGCCTTCTGTTGAGCAAAAAGTCAGGCTAAGGAGTCAAGAGAATATAGTAATAACTAACCCAGCAGTTAATCTTCTCTAGGGCACATGGTATGACTCTTGGGGATGATCCTGTGCAGGAACAGGCGTTGGACATGATGATCCTTGTGAGACCCTTCCAAGTCAGCATATTCTGTGATCTGGTGTGTGTACTATGGAGTAAGTAATTGTTTTATACTAACAAATTGTTTTATACAATGGAGAACAGTGATTTCATGCAGAGGAACCTTGGAAGTGTGAATTTTTGTCATCTCAAAAACTATTTTCTCAATATATCCTGTATTGTCTTCTGTTTCATATTCAGCTTGTTAACTGGTCTGGGATAGAGAATCTTTGTCCATGCTTAGCATTTTATCTCTCAGGTTCAGTTCCTCAGTACTGTTTCCATACCAAAAAGAAGTGGATACTATTAGGTCGTAAATGCCTACAAGCTCTTTGTCTCCATCTTGCAGAACTAATGTTGGAACACAGATGAAGGCCAAGCCAGAGCCATTTGAATTGGCATTAATCCAAAACTAATATAGGAATCAAAGCAAGACAGCACTGATCCAAAATACATCTGATGAGAAGTATGTATCAAGGGAAAGAAAGAATACAGTTCATAATATGGATAGTATTCTTTGGTGAAAAGCAATACAAACTATCTGAACATGAACCTCACAAGAGAAATCTATTCAAGATGTGCATCTGAGGAAAAAAAAATGTTTTATTCTAATGTGACAATGGTAGTCAGGTAATGGAATATGCAGTATCTATATCCTGTAGGTTATTCTTGGTTAGAATTATAGAGAACTATATTAATCAAAAAAAGACATCATTTTAATCAGCCTCTTAGATAATGCTTATCTCAATGTGTTAGGCTGATAACTGAAACATCTGAGTGGTGTGGACCCTATGCATATCTTTAGAGAAAAAAAGAGAAGTTCTATCAAAAAATCAAAATAATTAAAAATTATATTTATTTTTCATAATGAAAAAACTGACAAAAAAAAGTCATTGAAAACTAATCAGAAACTCAAGGAATGTATATGCACTGAATCTCTGTTACAGAAATGGACTGTTCCTGCAAAAATTTAAATGCCTCTTTCCATGATTATTTGAATAGACCAATGTGAAATAGGAAAAACAAATATCAAAATCCAGTCACTCCATCCCAATTTCTGAAGTGTCAAGTCTGATTGCTATATTATAAAAGAAACTGAAGGGGGTTTTCAAATTATCCAGACAAAACTTCTTTCTGTTTTCCCTGATACCTGTAAATGGCGAAGCTAATATATTTTGTTGAGAAAATAGAAAATCCATGTGCAGAATAGTAATTCATATATAATGTCCTTCATATAGAGGGTTATGAAATATGGCAGATGAAAACAAAGATCTGTGTAAAGAGATTTCTGAAACACTGATTTGTTGTAGTCACAACATGTTATGATATGAAAGTTGTAGGATAACAATGTCTCTGCATCAATTCAACACATGCCTTTCTAAATTGTATAAACTGAACTTTTCATGCTTTAATTTTTTCCTGCTACAAACTCAGGTATGCTTCTTGTTTAGCTCTTCTCCCTGAGATAAGCTATGAATAAAGACATGTATACATACAAACTAAAATCTTGTTTTCATGTGTGAGATTAAGCAGCAATCTGATATTGACATCAATTCTTCTGTTTCTGTGCAATAGGATGATTTTCAATCCTGCAGGAACAATCTGAAATTAGCAAGATGGGAGGAAAATGTGAAAGGAAGAGAAAATATGGGTTCTGTGTGTGGTAGATTAGATCTACACAGAAGTCATTAAAAGGGAGCTCTTGAATGGAAAACATAACTAGTACAACAGAGTGTAGTAAGGCCAGAAACCTGAACTGAAATGGAGTAGTATGTTGAAGGTGATCAGTAGAGTCAATTGAGATAAAAGTAACAGAGTAGAAAAGTATTAAAACAGATTTAATATTGTAATTATATCACAAGTCTCAGTAACTGTATGGAAATCAATATGGATTATGTGTAGGAATGACAGAACTAGGATTCTGCTATTTTGTGGGTTGTACAATAAAAAGAGATGGTTAGTCAGCCCAATAAGAAGAATCTTAGTGATTAAAATTAAGAGTTCTATCAACATAAGTCTAAATGTTATGGAGGATGGATCCTATCAGCAGGACAAATGGCTGGTTCTATCGTCAGCATTATTTGCTGTTATATTAATAGATTCATAGATTACCCGTCAAGAAAGGGTCATGTTGTCTGACCTTCTGTAAAGGAAAGGACTTTCCTAAATTAATTCCAGTTTGAACCAAGACAAGTCCTCTGGAAAAATGAAATAAAATCTTATCTCAGTTTGAAAAATATGAGTGAAGATAAATCTAGAACTCCTCTCAGTAATGTGTTCCAAAGGTTAATATCTTCACTACTAAAAAGAAAAAATCCCCCTGTATTTTTTCTCCTAACCTGAATATATCTATATTCTTCTTTCTGCTTAGATGTGCTGGCACACTGACATCTCTGGTCTCCTTGTGACTACTTATAGGCTGTAATGAGCTTGCCTTTTAACCTCCTTCTTGTAAAGCTAAAGAGATAGAAAGCCACAATGTGACTTTTAGTTACTCTTTTAATCACTCCTGCAATTCTGCCATGAACAAAGTATCATCTTGACTATTTTTGAATGGAGGCATCAGATACAGACAGAAGCTGTGGAAGTCATTGTCTCAGTGACAAATGCACAGACTATACTTACACTGCTAAAGATGTGCTTCCCAGAAGTGATTCCAGTCCTCCAAGCCAAGAGCTGCAGATTCTCCTGTATCCGTGTGAGTGATGAACCCTTCATCATGGAGTGCTGTTACACTGTACTGCATCGGACAAAAGTGTCTTCTGCATTTCTGGTGATACACCCTTGGCCTCAGGATGAAGCTGCAGTGCTTGAAAATTAGTATTGTTTCATTGGCTTTCAGAAATGATATTTTTGTGTTTCAGGTATAACACTGAGAATATGTAGCATATAAGTATCTATTTTCCTTCCATGAAGGAAATCTGAAGAATCAGGGTAGGCCTTATAGGCTAAGGCAGGGTGAAGAAGGCAGAATTTTGTGCAGTTTCATTCCTTATCTTCCTACATGGAATAGTCCCTGGAGCAAAGTAATGAGAGTTCTACGTCTAGATTATATGCAAAAGCAACCAGTTGGTTTGCTTCAGAAGAGAATTCAGGAATGAGCCGAGTTACATGTAGAGTGGACCAAAGAATCAAACCCTTGGGAACTAAGCCATTTGACAAGGAAAACATATTCCCAATCTCCTATCATTCATGCCAGTTCTTGTCTGTGCAGGAATGGTATTGGTCTGTTTGCCCAGAGAGGAGCTCTGCTAGAAGTTTGAAATACTACTTCTCTAACCAGCATCTCACACACTGCCAGTAGACTCTAGAGAAGAGTTTACAGTCTTCTATTGAGAAAACTGACGTTCTGTGTTAAAGCCTATAGCTATTTGTCTAATGAAATATTGGCCTAGAGCATATTCCAGCTGTTGTTAATTGGATGGGTCCAGAGTGTTAGCCTCGTTTGTTTTGAAGTAAGGTAAGATAGAAGAGAAGCTGCATTATACTGTTTTCTCATTTGATCCTCAACAACGAGCACAAGTGTTGTTTCTGAGCTGAAAACTATCTACCTCATTCAGAATTAATATTCTTAAGCCTTCCTGTTTAAAGGTAGAACATGCTAAAAGTAGAGTCAAATCCTTGAGATCCATATGTTTTAAGAATATGTATTAATAACATTTATTTAGTTTTTATCACAGAATGTTTATTTTATTGTCATTTAGCAAAAATTTTTCAATCTTCTAAGCAGTTCAGTCATCTTATTAGGTCTTCTGGTAAATTGTCAGATACTCAAGGCTATAAGGGTCTATTGTACTTCACAGAGATATCAAACAAAAAAACCAAACACAGAAAATACTGGTTTATGGCAGTAAAATACTCTAGCCATTTGAAAATTGAAGTGCATGGGGTTCTATGTCAACTTATGTGACAGCAGCTGAGGTATATGCCAAGGATGTCACAATCCAGCTGTACTGACAGGGGGTCAGAAAGTTGCTTTTCCTTCAGCTTCATCGAAGGCTATAGTAATTTTGTGATGAACCTTCTACCTGCTCCGTCTCTGATAAACTCCGAAGAGAGGCATTCAGATGAGGTCTTGTCTCTTAGACAATATTGACAGCAGCTGGTCCCTACCATAGCTGGAGGAATTTGAGTTGCAAGAAATCCTTTAACTATGCATGCTGAGAAAAGAACATCATCATTTTGTACATCTAGAATGAAATTACCTCCAGCACGACTCTCTGCCTCCAGAACAAGGATTTTTTCCTTCTGTGGGAGCTACTGTGTATTCCCTCACCTGTACAACAATGAAAGTGCATGTCTGAGGTTTGAGTTTGGATTTAGACCACTTACAGATGTCTGCTTGTTTGCTTTTAAACCTGATATTCATCACTTCAGTGTAAGTTGCCTCCACAGCCTATTTACTACTGCTTTTTAATTTTGCTTACTGAAATAACTGGACTCTCAGTTTTAAGGACTTCTGCATTATCAGCAGGTTCGATTTGTTTCCTGTAGTGCTGCTCTGTAGGTCATTTGTGTTATTTGAAGGTAACACAGACCCAAAGCGCTACACTGGGTAAGCTCAATTACCACTAAACCAAGTTAGATACAATTTCTATTTTTTGCCCTGTTTGCATTTTCTAACTTGTACCTTCAAGCCCTCTCTCCATTTGTAGTCTGTCCATGCTTTGCCAGAAATGAACAGTAGAACTGTGATACTGTTAAAGTCTCAGAAAATGATGCATCAGAAGTATTTGCCTGCTGAAGAAGTGAAACCTTTCACCCTTATATTTCAGATTATTGGGTAATTAATGATGATAAAAGACAGAAATACACTTTCATGTGATCAGTTTAGTAAGTTGTCTTCCCTTGGTTACTAGTGATCATCTCTTCTGATTTAATAGTGGGTTTTTTGCCTCAAGGCTCAAAAATCAATGTTTTGTAGTATTTTCCCCTTTCTGGTACTGAACTCTGAATTTTTAGTAATTTTCTGTGGTTTTAGCATTTGCTTTTAATATATTAAAGGCCTTTTCTTGTTTTGAACCCTTCTCTAGAAAGTATTGATATTTCAGAGCAATAGCTGTTCACTGGCATACTCTGATGAAAATATGTCAAAAGGAAGATCCTATGCTCACGTGGTAAGAATTGGTTATTTCCATGCATTTTTAAATTCTTTTTATTATTTTTTTATCTTCTTATACTTCTTATGTTGCATAAATTATGTCCTTCCGTGCGATTGACTAACGGCTCTTTCCCTTACTTAAATGTACTGCAAGATACGTAAAGTATGCACACACCCATAGATAAGGGTCACATAATGGATGCTTTATTGCTTACTTGACCTTCCGGGGAATTGATCAGAAGTTTTACAGCAGAAAGATACAGATTTTCATATCCAAATGTCTCACATGGACTTTAGATATACAGAAAATTCTGTATCAAAGGGTCTGTTTCTTCCTTTACCTTATTCCTCTAAAGCTGTGTTAAAACACAGCTCTCTGCTAAAAGCATCTATTCCTCCATTACTTTTTTTCTTCCTTTAAAGGAAAAAAACTCAGCCCCGCTTAGTAACAGTATTTAAACAAAAGGTTTTAAAACAAATCTACTCACTGTGATTTGGCAGAGATCTTACCTGCAATCTTCCTAGCTTAGAAATAAATTTACCCAGTCATATATAGATTTGTAGAATAAATTTATTTCTTCCAGTTTAAAGACTGTCCAAACCCTTGGTACCTACCAAAAGGTTTGGGTTCTGTGGGGGTTTTTTGGTGATTGTTTTTTGGTTTTCTGTACTTTTTTGTTTGCGTTTTTTATCTATATCATCTATATCTATATCTATATCCTAGTGAAGGTTTTTCTTGCATTTACTTTCCTTCTTGCTCTGCCTGATGACTTTTTCACACCATTTTCCCTTTACAGAGCACATCCCTTTGCCTTGAAGAATAATACAATCTTGTCGGCCCTCCAGAGATTTCTACTTGCCAGCTGGTGCAAATACTGATCAATACTCCATGTTACCTGGCTACAAATTTCTTGCACAGGATGCACAAAATATGACACAATCCATTCCATTAAGGAATCCAGAGTAGTGTTCAAGGCACTATGTCCTTGTTCAGACCATCCTCTTGTACCTCCTGGGCTGAGCTCTGCTCCCTGTCCCCAGCCAGTTCCAGACACCCACTGTCCCAACAGCATGCCATGCAGGGAGGAGGTGGCTCCCTCATCCTCCCTCATGGTGCCAAATGCCTGTGCATGGCAATTTATGGCTTTTGCATGCAGATCAGTGAGTTGCTGAGACCCAGCCAGAGGGAAACAACTGGCACAGGATGAGATCTGGGCAAATGCCTCCTTTGCTTCAGCAGCTTAGACAGAACCCATTCCATCCCCGTCACTGTGCAAAACCTTTTCTTGAGGCAAGCATAGCTCTTAGTGAATTAGAGGTGGGGTTTGTACAGCAGCTTAAATGTTAGCACACATTCCAATTTTAAAGTGTTTAAATACAAAGCAATAAGGTAACACAAGAGGGAGCAAGTCTCCATTCCACCTGTTGAAATGAGGATACTGATGCTTCAGAGCCCAGGGAGAGAGCCTGCAGCAGGAACCTACTGTAAAGTGACCAGCTATAGGCTATATACTGTTGCCTACTGCTTGCCCAAACTCTATAATCCAGATGAAGTATACCAAAGATATCTAAATGTGAACTGAAAATTCTGTGTCTGCTTTTCCACATGCTCTGTATGAGAGCTCTCTGTTCTCTATATAATGCAATTCTCATGCTTTTTTTTGAAGAAATAACCAAACACATTCATCTGAAAGAACAAACGCGTTCTTCATTGTCTACCAATGTTCTTGCTACAATATCTGAGTGTTGTTTGTAATTTTGCTTTTGTTCATACAACACAATAAACATAATTTTTAAGAGGCATTTTATTTTTTAGCATCTGTAGTTTTAAAAGATTTCTGTGATAAATTAGTCAGTTAAATTGACCTACCTTACATACAATACAGCTGAGGCTGTTACTTAGCCCTGTGAAGTACTATACTAATAGAGCAAAGATGGAAGAAAATCTCATAAACCATATTACGATGTACTCACTGTGGGAGTTTCTCTCATTGTAACATTTAATCTCATCTTCTGTCAAAAAGACATGCTAGTAAAAATATCTTGTCCTAAAACCTATCCTAACCAAAGAGCAAGGCAAGAGAGCTCATGTCAGTGGGCCAGTACTAGGTGTAGAGAAGCTGGAAGCCTTGTCAGAAGTCTCCCCCTTCCTGAGCACCACTGAGAGTGCTCATGGGTCAGAGCAGCCAGCTGAGGAAAGGGATGCTGCCAGCTCACCAGTTGCTACAGACCACCGGTGGCAAGGGAGCCCTATGGTGGCAACAAAAGCTTCCCTTGGCACTTCAACAAATAGAGACAATAGATACAGATGGTACTGTCAGTCACTTATGGTGTGACTGATGTGTGACTGTAACACATCAGCAACTACAGGACGTATCAGATTAACTCTACATCTGCCGTGGTGAACTTACAATTAGGTGTGATCTGATTTTACAGACAACTATATGGGAATACACTTATGTGATTATTTATATATGGTCTGTACACCAATGGCATCCTGGCCTTTATCAGAAACAGTGTGGCCAGCAGGACCAAGGAAGAGATTCTCTCACTCTATGTGGCACTGCTGAGGCCACATCTTGAGTACTGTGGCCAGTTCCAGGCCCCTCACTGCAAGAAGGACATTGAGGTGCTGGAGCATTTCCAGAGAAGGTCAATGAAGCTGGTGAAAAGTTTGGACACAAGTCCTATGAGGAGTGGCTGAGAGAGCTGAAATTGTTTAGCCTGGAGAAGAGGAGGTTCTTATTGCTCTCTACAACTCCCTGAAAGGAGGTTGTAGCCGGGTGGGGTTGGCCTCTTCTCCCAGGTAGCCAGCAATAGTACAAAAGGACATAGTCTTAAAGCTGCATGACAGGAGGTTTATGTTGGACATTAGGAAGAATTTCGTCACAGAAAGGATGATTACACATTGGAATGGACTGCCCAGGGTGGTGGTGGAGTCACTGTCCCTATAAGTGTTTAAGGAAAGACTGAATGGGGCACTTAGTGCCATTGTTTATTTGACATGGTCGTGTGTGATCATAGGCTGGACTCAGTGATCTCAGAGTTTTTTTCCAACCTGATTGATTCTGTGGTTTGTGGTTCACATGTCAGTCATCTTTCCTCTGTCTTCCTTTCTACTCCTGAGCTTCCCTCTGTCACTCAAGATGACATGCAAAACTTATTCTTCTATGGTTTGGAGGCTTTATCAAATCTACCTGGGACAGCCAACTTTCCCTTCCATTTTGTCCTATTTCTTGCAGCCTTCCCACTCCCCCATATAGTTTATACAATAATTTGGGTTAAATGAAATTGAGGTATTTTTACAAGGTAAGTTTTGCTCTCTTCTATACCTCGCTGTCCTGTGATCTATTGTTTCAGATCCTGCAACACAGTCTGAATAATAATATTTCTGACTGATTAGGTAGGATTGTGATGTGCTGCAAAGACTCTTAGGGAATGCAAGTCTACAAGCGGAACCTTAGGAAAACTGATAAGCGGCATGGAGATGTTAGACTGAGCAGAGGTTAATGTGTTTAGAGGAACCTATGGTTGCAGAATCACTGTCTCATACAAAGTATTCGGCAGGAGTGGTCAACAGGGCCTATAAACCCCTTTAGAGCTCATAATCAGCGCATTATGTTAGGCAAATATAGCCTAATTCCCTCCCCTGCTCCCTGCAAGTGGGAAAATTGAATTTGCTGATTGAATATCCTGCTTCCCTGCAGACTGTTATAATAGCCAACATGCCATATGAAAAGAAGAATGCAGACAGATAGCTGTAGACTTTTTTTTCTGCAGGTGGGAATAGCTTGCCCTGAGGTGGCTAATAGAGTTGCTATCCTTACCTGTTCACCCCCTGAAGTAGCTTTAGAACTGCCACAGTTAGATGAACTGGAATTTAGTTCATGGATTTAGGGATTATGAGAACTGGAGTTTCTGAGGCCAGATTGGTGCAGCACACTGATTCTGGTTGATTCTAAAATGCTTGGCCATAAACTTCTTGGCACCTGTTTCATAGGCATCTCTATCAATAAACAGGATGAAAGATAAGTTTCTTTCAACACAATTTGATGAGAATAAGCAGACACTTCTTTATTGGGGGCACCAGGGACACAGGGGGTAGCTCCTCTGAAATGTGTCCCATTCAACAAACAAAGCCCACCTCTTTTATGTGCTTTTTCTGCTAAATCATTGTTACATAAGTTCTTTTACATACTATGCATACTATGCCCACTCTTAAATGTAACATTTACATTGATTGGTTCCAATAGTTACTAACTGCATCAATATTCATATCCCAAAACAATCATTGTCTATTTCTTCTGGGGTCTACGAGTTGGAATCCTTGATATCAAAATCAAGATGGGAAGGGTAGTGGGTTTCCAAGCAGCATAACTGGTGAGCATGACGGTCTCCATAGTTTCTTAATCAAAACAGAAAGGTCCAGTAACTTCTTGGTGAGGTTTCTATGGTTACACATTCCAAACACAGCACTCCTGATGTTTCTATACCTGATACTTCAGTTTTCTACTTATAATCATAGCTAACCCTTTTATATGATTTAATTGATTATTTGATCAAAATATTCGTAACAGCTCTGTCAGCAGACAGAGGAATGAACAGAGATGAGCTGCAATCCAGACAGTCTTCAGAAAGCAGACTTTGAGTCTCATGAGGTGAAGCTCTAGCTTCCCTCAGGGGCACTTCTGGAAGGCAGGAGATTCCATTGTAATTCAGGGCCAGTTTGGCTTTGGAGCATATAGCATTTAACTTGTTTTTTGGTGGCTCTGACCTTGACAATGCTGCGATTTCTACTTACAGTTGATTTCAGATACCCTTGTCCTTTTTGATATGATAAAAATTGCTCTGATATGAGTGACAGCATGGAACTGTGCTGCACAGTTTTGGTCAGGGTCCCAACCCACATTAATACACATAAAATAATAAAAGTAATGACCTTTATTAATTTGGATCACCTTTAATTACATTTTGACTCTCTATTTTATGAAAGGAAATGCAATTTTTTTAAATTTTCTTAACAAATTTTATGAAATGTATACATTTTAGGAGAAGGATATATAAAACTTCACTTCATATGCTTTATTGTTCTGAATGCTGGCTTTTACACAATTTCAAAAGGTACCAAAATATTTGTAGCATGAATGATTAGGCCTTGTCGGAAGGTTCAGAACACAATCAGTCCCATGTTTCTTCAATTTTTTTCCCAGTTCACATTTTGAAGGATAGTGTTAATGATAATTTTACTTAGAAAATTATTAGTTCCTAAGCAAACACAATTGCTAAAATCTACAAACAAGCAATAAATAGGAGAGGATTAGCAGAGTCAGTCTAAAAATAAACACATATGTGTTTGTAATTGTTTCAATAAAAGTTTTGAATATTTTAAATTTTACAGGGATCTGATATTGTAACATTGTCTGAGATTGCTGAAAGTATTTGGAATTTGTGTTCCTATGCTTTTTATTTCATCACAGTAGCTAACTATTGCACTCTAGCAGATGTTTAGTTCATGTGAGATAGTGATAATGTCACTGTTAATTTCATAGTAGTAATTGATCAAAAATTTATTATAATCACGTATTTTTCAAGTATATTTGTGCCCATTGAATGAGAAAGTGTGGTAGCATATGAAAATTTGGTTTTTAGTTGGACTTTCATAATTTTTAATTTTGATGAAAAGGAAATTTTTAACCTGAAAAGAAGTATCAGAGTTCACAGGAGAGAGTCATTAAAAAAAAAATTTTGTCACTGACCTCAATTTTTGCACCAAAAACATTACTTATCTGTTTTTCTTTGCACGTTTCTTATGTGGAAATGGACTATGCAGTCAGCGAGAAACATGATTCCTTCTGAGCTGTATCTGGAAATGCCAGGGTCGATGTTCGTTGTCCCAAGTGACCAGATATAGTCCCTGACCAGGAAGCTATGGGATGAGAGAAAAAGCTGAAGGCTCTACCCCAAGGGCTCTGCTCTTCCCTGTGTGCCAGCAGCAAATACATTTATCCAGCATCAAAGGTCGTTGTTTTTAAAGGAAGAATCAAACAACTCTGAAAAGGTGAACAGATTATGGAAGACAACTATTTATGAAACTAGAGTTCTCTTAATGGCACAAAGGGGCTGAAGGTTGCTTTGCCTCCTTACTTCTTCTCAGGATAATTACTTGTGCCTGGAACCCAGTGAGCCCATATCTGTTGCACTGCTAACTGTGGAGCCAAGTGTGAAATGTCGAAGGATGGGAGGTTGGAGGAGTTCATTAAATTACCTCCCAGTTCACCATCTGCTCTACAGCTCTGTGAAGCAGTTTAGTTTCTTTGACAGTCTGACCTTTCTGTTTAAATAGGTTGACCTGCCATGGAGATGGTCTTCTGGGGCTTTTGAGGCCAAAAATATTTTGTGCTTAGTAAGAAACTTTTAAGATCCTTTAAGTTAAAACTTCCATTTGTAGTCATTCAGATTACTTTTAGCTGTCATTCACCTCTTGTAGTTATCCTTGCTTGTCCAGACTTGCTGATTTCTTTCTTGATTTTTTAAAATGCGTTTCTTGTCCAGATAACTTCCTGAAGAACAATCAGGATCAGATATGGAAAAGTGCAATGCCTTTAGGCAGTTTCTCTTTTTTACTTCTTTACCCGGTTATCTGAGAATCAATCAAGATGTGCACTCCCTCCCTATCCTTTCAATAGAGTGCTCAGTAACACCTCCAGTACCTTTCCCAAGAGTTTAATTCATCATTTTCAAACTTGAGGATAAGACCTTACATATGTAATTTATATCTGGTTTCTGAGATAGATAGGTCTATATACATATACATATACATACACAACTTTTTTAAGGCTCCACCCATTTGTTTGCTTGCTTTTTAAAAAAAGCCTTGGCAAATGCCTTTGTTCTATGCTGCATCTTTACAACAAGCTACTTCACCAGGGAAGGCAGAAAAGGAAGAAAAACCCACAAAAACTTGCAACACATAGTACAGCACATAAAAAACAAGAGCAACATTAATTAAAATGTGGTCCACATCATTCCTAGCTGCATCAAGTGTCAGAAATAGCGAGCAGTCCAATCACATTTAGAAATAATTAATGGGAACTCTGTAGTAAATTAACATAATAAATAACATTATAATTACAGGAATTATACATACAATTACTAAGAAACAATCAACATTAGCAAGAGACATTTGTTACTGCATTTGTGTTTACATAATTCACAGTTGTGTCACTCACTGAAAGTTATCCCAGGACAAATGGCAGCTAACCAGTATTAGAAATTATCAAATCAGTATTCTTGGGATACTAGGCAGCCACAGTGGAGTTGAATGACTGGTTTTTCCTTAGTGAATGGTTAATTCACCAAAAAATACCCTATCAAACACAGAGTCTGGGTTGTCTCAAAGTTGCTGGAATTGAAGCTGGAGTACTTCATGCTTCTCATACAGCATTTTAGAAGGCAGCACACTTGCTCAGTTTAGGATAAAAAAATGTTACATTTTTAATCAATACTTCAACCAACCCCACCTATCTCAGCCAAATGTGTCCCACCTTGTCCTGCTCTTCTTTTTCTGGGCAGGGATTGAGTAAGTGGCTCTAACATCTCTGTTGGATCTATGAATGTATTGCTTTTCTGTTTTATGTAAATAATTTGAATGTATAAATACTGGAACTCAGTTTTTCTACTTGTGTGTTCTAATCTCCAGGAGAGCTCACTGCTCTATATGAGACATCTCACACATACCTAATTTGAAATTTTCTGAAAGGAAAGACTGTTAAGCTGTTCACCTGAAGCAAAGGATCCAAGTTCAAATCTGTTCTTCCTCTAATGCAGGAGAGGGAGCAGAATATATTTTTTCTTACATTCTTTATATTCTAGTAAAATGAGTAAAGTATTATGAGACATAATACCCTTTATGATCTCTTCATGGAGTTTTGTGTGTTCTGGGAAATACGTAAACAGTCATTCTGATACCTGTAGGAAGCTGGCCGGACCCTTGTATATATTACTGGCATTTGAGTAAAATTCTCGTTTCCCATCACTCAGCAATGTATCTTATTTACTCAACGCTTATGTATCTTCAATTTTCATTCAATTCTCTAGTTATGTTGAAATTGTTACACTTTGAAGACACGAAATATAAAAGAATATACTGGAATTCAGTAGAGGCAAGCACAGAGTCATTTGTAGGCTGTTTACTTCTATGTGTAATGAAGTTCTAGAGATGTATCTGATTCCATGCCAAAACCTGTAGAAGTTAGATTAGGTTTTCAGTTCATTATGCATTTAAACTCATAATTAAAATGTTGTCCACATTTTAATTTGTAATGAAAGAATTTGGATTAAGAAGAAATAAAATAGTTACGTCCATGGAAAGACAACAGGCTTCTGTGTATTCTATATATAACACAATAACCCTATGGTCAATTCTGAATTTTCACACAGGGGAACTTATATTAAATCTGAACTATATTAAATGGGAACAGAGAATACAAAGTTAGTGTTGATGGAATTGAAAACGAGCTTTCCCATTTTGAGAGGAAGTCAAAAGATGCTTTCGATAATATTAATGGGTAATACAATGCTGGTGCTCCTTAAAAATTAAATCGTGCGACAAAAATTACCATGCTATGCTGAATTTCTTTGCCCACAATTGGAAATTCTTAAATGGTTTCTATTGTTACAATAGTAGTCTTGTATTGTAACCTAATAGTTAAAAATATATATTATAGGGTCTATCGACTTTGTGGAACTTTCACTATCTGCTTTAGCTAGGTAAAGTAGCCAGCCAGGATCCCAGCGCTGAAGACACTCCAGGTCAGCAGGAACCACCCTCTGCAGGAACTTACTCCAACCTGCTGATGATAAAGGCTACAGAGAATGCCTTAGCAAATGGACAATTTGGATGGCCGAAACTGAATGATGTTGATGCTTATCCCTGTTTCAACACCCAACATGAGCACACTGGCTCTGTAGACAACGAATACCAAGTAACCTTTGGAAAAAGCCTTGAGTTCCTGGTGTCTTTTTTTTCGTTGTTTCCCACTTCCTTTTCCTTGCAGTTTGCTAGAGGGGTAGAGCAAGAATTTAAAATAATTTAAGTGCCTAAAGTGTCAAACTGATATCTAAAGGGTTATTCAAAAGTGTTTCACTGCAGTTGGAGTTACATGATGTATCTTCAAAGGAACCTGTGAAGAGAATTTTCCTTTAAATCAGTGAAAATCAGAAAATTCTTGGAAATCCCATGTATCATCCATGCTTTCTAGGTACCTGAACACTTCTACAAGTCTGTCCAACAGTCCTTTGTAAAGGTTCTCCTTTCATAATGCCATATTGATATTTTCCATAGATTTTGCTAGAAAAAACTCCAAAGGTGTGTAAACTCTCCAAGATTATTTTTAATTTCAAAGATGCGTTTTTTATGATTTCTGTGACAGCGTGGTGTATTTAATTATATTTTTGAACAGTGGGATTAGAGAAAGATCAAAAAGAGGTCATTAACATGAAGGGAGTTCTTTCATGTTCAGCATGATTATGAGTGTGCACACATAACACATGTAGATCAAAAGCCCATTGAAACAAAACAAAGTTTTTGATTTTTCTGGGACTTTATGTCATATTTTTCATTAAAATAAAAAACAGTCTGTTTTTATTCAAAACCAAATCAGTACAGCAAACCAAATACCTCCTTTCATGTGCTGCAATCCTTCATTTGACATTTCTGCTAGTACTTGCCACCATAAAGAACTCCGTGGGAGATTCCTCCTAAGCAATGTGGTAAATTATAAGATGCTAGGCAGCAGAAGAACAGTTATACAGCAAAGCCTATCAGTTCTGCTGGTTTTAAACCATAGTTAGTTAGGTTTGACTGTGAAGTAATAGAAAAGTCCACAACACTGTTTCTGAAGAGAAGCCTTTCCAGTCTCTGTAAAGAACTTTGGTAAATACAGGACACTTCACCCATTCATCCTATTTTGTTTCTGATATTACTAATCCTGTTACTGTAACTATGTAACATTTTTTCAATTACCATTGCAAAGAATAATCTGTCATCTTTTCTGTGGAGCAGGCTTGAGAGTTTGGATTTATTCTCTGCCTAGAAAAAT
The DNA here is from genome assembly GCA_013398115.1 of Falcunculus frontatus. Taxonomy (NCBI): domain Eukaryota; kingdom Metazoa; phylum Chordata; class Aves; order Passeriformes; genus Falcunculus; species Falcunculus frontatus. The sequence continues at coordinate 2,381,926 of VZRV01002858.1, forward strand.
TAATTACTGTGATAAAATCCCTAGATATTAATTGTCTTTCCAAGGAGATCTTAAGACTTCATTATCTCTAAGAGGGGGTTACACCAGTTCTTATTTTCTTGCTGACTGCTTACTGTTGCCTGTCTGTGCTCCAAAACACTACTGACAGAACAGCATATTTTATATATGTTCTTAGGGGAAGAGCCAGTTTTGATACTCTAACAGAGACATGCATCTTCTGGTTGTGTATCACTAGGCAGACTTGTCCACAAGATAAATTAAAGTGTGTTTTAATAGTGGCTATGACAGAAAACTACTGACTTGCCCAGTTCTCTGAGTGTAGGGATCTTGTGGTTAACCTTCAGAGCTTAGCTGGCACTCAGACACGAAGGAAGGCAGCCCCTCAGGTCAGAGGGAGAATCTTAAGAGTGTCAGAACAGGTACTGCAAGTAGCAAGAAAGCCATCAAGAATGGCATGTATTAGATTTACTTTGTCCAAATTTAATTTAGAACAAATTGCTGCTGGATAGAAATAATAGGAGAAGGACCAGGATTTAGAAGGATTTGAAATATGATTTAAAATTAATAAACAATATTTTTATTTTCATTAAATTAAAGGTGAAGTGCATGCTGCGACTTAAGGATGGCTATTTACGTTACTAGTCTATCACCACAAAAAACTTACAGCTGTCTGCTTTTCTGTATTGTGTTGACTATAAGGGTGGGAAATTGATGCTCCTTCCATTTACTCCCTCACTCCAAATTCTTTTCCAGGGAGGCTGAAAATGCATCAAATTCTTATCTGTCTTGAACTCAGAAGAATATCCAGCTGCTCTAGACAGTATGAAGAAGCAGGGCTAACTTTTTCAGTTACAAGAACTAGTTTCTGGGTAGATGATGCAGATGAAAAGGGATATTTATATTTTTCTGCCTAGCTTACCTGTAAGTTCCAGAAGCAGCAAATTGTTCCTCATCAATTAATTTAAACATAGAGGGAGAGGAGGGAAAGAAGTACTGATTAAATAAATACTGCAAGAATTAATAAAGGAAAAAAAGTTCACAAAAGTGTTATGTCATTGCTGGAATTCAAAAAGCAGATGGATTGGGATTCTCTATAAATCATTATCTAGTAGCTGTTGGAGAAACTACTAGACTGAGAAAATAGGCTTTAGGAGGCAACCTCATTGTTTTCTGTAACGTGCTCAGACAGAGCACAGAGAAGCCAGCTGCTGGAAGAATTATTCCAAAGGACTTGTGCTGCTGCCATTACCTTATAGGTAGGTCTTTAAAGTGCTAGTGGCTCCAATTAAGAGCACAGAAAAAGCATGCTTCTTTTTTTTAGGGGTGGACTAGTGAATATGTGTCCTTGCAACTGGGAAACTTGAGATCTAATGAGGCATAGAAGTCCTCTCCTTATTGTGTACATTTTGGCTCTATATAAGTAACACAGAGTTTGGGGAAAATATGTAAGAAGAAAACTGAGTGTCTGAATTCTGTTGTTATTAACTAACATCACTCAGATTTCTGGGGTTTTGTTTCTTTTGCTTCTCTTCTCTCTCAAGTTATGACCTGTGTTATAGATAATTAACTAAAGTAAACTCTTCAGTGCAATTATTTCAGTAAGAAAACCTACATATTTTCTATTTTTTTTCATTAATTCTGCCTTTTTATCTGTACAGAAGCGATTAGTCCGATCACTGAAAATATCTTTATTTCTCCATATAATTATAATAGATAAACAATCCTGTTTTACCATTTCTGACACACAAAGCTTTTACCCAGGCTAGAAAGTAATTATCAGTGATGGATTCTTATTAAAGCTAGTCTATTCTGCTAGCACTATTAAAAGATTTGTTAATTAAATTCTTTGCATTCCTGTGTTCCTCCTAATCTCAAAACAACCTGAAGATATTACTGTTTAGAGCAGGTTTGCAGATTTCTGTAGGCCTCTATGATTCCACTAAGCCTTCTACCAATAAATCTTTGGAGGAAATGGGGACAGAGGCGGGGAGTAAAGATCAAAAATAATGATGTGGGCATAGAAAATTTAAGAGTAATATGTCTCAGGACTTCTGCATCAGACAAGGTATGGAAATATCTGCTCTGATGTCATTATTTCAACAAAAGTTAGCGTGGAAGTCCTTGTTTTGAAGTAGGTATTTTGATCAATTTTCAGCAAACAATTGGCTTAAGAGTGAGAGAACGCCCAGTTGCATTTTAGGAGCATTGTATCTCTTCTCATTTTCGCCACAATGAGGGGACTATGTACAATAGATTCTTAAAGGGTCCTGCTATGTCTGTGTAGTTCAAAAATGAGATCGAGCATGTGTGGCACAGAAATACCACAGAGGAGACACATAAACAGTTCAAGATTCAAAATAAAAAGATTATTATTCCACTGAATGTACATTCTTCTTACTACAAGAATCTTGCATACTCCTCTATAATCATAATATGAACCACCACTTTGTTAAAATGATATTCTTTTCATGCCTTTGGGTCAGCTAGAGCTCACCTAATATGCCTGGTAAGGAAATAAAATGGGTTGCAAATTTGTGTTTCAATATGTAGGTATTATGCTTCTTTGTATAAAAAGTTAATGCACTTTTTATTAAATAAAAATAGAGGCAGGGGTTACAAAAAGCTCGAATCACTCTTAAAAATGGGGACTATAACATAGTTCATTCTCCAAAAAATGCTTTTATCACTGGGTCAGAGAATCAATTGTCCTTATGACTGTTCTTTCTTCCTCTGATTCCAGTTAATCCTCTAATATGCCAAGCAAAGCTGAACAACTGCTTTATCTCTTTTAAAAAATATATTATAGCTTAGTGGTTTTAGACTGACCGTAGTGAGTCAAAAATGTGAATTTTATTCCTGTCAGGAACAGAAAAGATTTGGATGCAAGTATACAACTGTCTAGCTAAGTCTCATAACTGTTGAACTGTTGGCTAAAATCACTCGGCCTTGATCTGAAGGGAGCACTTGACCTCTGCTTTTGTCAGAGGAGACTTGGGCTGCACCCTTCGTGGGAGGCCTGAGTAACAGAAGGGCTGAGTGAAGTGCAGGGTCTTTACATCTCAGAGATGCCTAGAGAGGGGGAGGAATTGTGCAGTTCCAGTAGGCAAGAAAGTGAACTTGGACCTCCCTTGTGCGACCTCAGCTTCTGCTGTCAAATGGATGCGACAGGAGTTGGTAGGGTTCTGACCACACAGCAAAGTGGGTGGGGAAGAGAGGGCATTTTCTGCTGAGGAGCAGGTGCAGTCTTTCTTCCTCTGCAGGAAGGCAGAGTGGAGTCATCCTGACAGAAATATTATCCAGCTCCAGCTCAAGCCATGAGCTGGACCATGTTAGTAAAACATGTTCTGCAGCTCTTGCTTACCATGTTGACTCTGCAGGATCTTTTTTTTTTTTTCTGAAATACCTGATTCTTCCTCTGTACTGTATAAACCATGTAGCTCAGGGCTCTGGATTTTGCTTTAGTTGCCCCATCTAATTTCATTTCTAAATTTGAACTATGGGAATTGGGCTTTTAACTGCAACTGTTGTGTCAGCTGTGCAACAGTGTTTTACCCATGGCAAGAGGAAAGCTGCCATGAACACCTTTAAAGAGCAAGTATCATTCATGGAATCATAGAGTGGTTTGAGCTGGAAAAGACCTTAAACATCATCTAGTTCCAGCTCTCTGCCATGGGAAAGGATATCTTCTATGAGACCAGGTTGCTCAAAGCCCCACTCAGCCTGGCCTTGGTATGATTTAACAGTTAATTTATACTAGCCCTTTCTATATTTTGATATGCTAGTCAGTCATCTAAAGGTCTAGACAAGCAAGAAAAAAGCCCCATATAATTTCTTCCTTTCCCTCAGATTCTTACACAGCTTCAGATGAGTCTTTTTTTTAGTATAAATTTCTTATTGTTAATGAAATCAGTTTTTGTCTCATTTTCTTGGAAATTTCTCTTGTAACTTCAAACATACCATTTCCCTTACCCCTGTTTAAACTCTGAGTGAGTTTTGAAATTGTATTTTCCCACTTCATGACTTGTAAAAGTGGGCACACCATTGTCTGCACAATTATCTTGTATCATAATGCATATGCTAAGAAAAAGATATTAGCAGCTGACATGAATAGAAATTCTCCATGTTGTTATCTTCTACAAGACAGAAAAGTCTTGACACTAAAATTTATTTGTTTGCTACTGATTTATTTTTTGCCTATAGGCTATGCTATTCCACAGCGAAAAAAAAAAAAAAAGAAAAGAATAAAGCGACCGTTCCTTAGTCTCTACATTCATGCCATGTGTCTCCAGTCATTTCTAAATCAGTGGGAGTCTTGAATATGGAAAGTCTACAGCTTCTACTGAATTTTAAAATGTTAAATCAGTGCTATTTCCATATTGGTCTTGCCTGAAACATTTACAGTAACATGTTATTTTCTCTTCCAGAAATCAAATGTATTCCATACAGCATAATGAAGGACTAAGTGTGTTGATTTAAAACTTAAAAGAAATTGTTCCATTTGACACTTTGAAATATTATTTTGTATGTATGAACCAGCAGAATATAGTATGCATAAACACAACACTATCTTTGCCAAAAGATAATCACAAGCTTTGAAACACCACAGCAATAACTCTTTCCAGGATGCTGTGATTAGAGGCCTCCTAAGTATTTATGGAAAAGAAAAAAGATATTACAGTTTAGATGATAAGTAATAATAGGTTCAATCTAGAATTGCTGAAAAGAAATAACCTTTTTATTTCTTGATATATATTTTAAATATTATGAAGTTGATGTTTATTCAGCTGTACCTGAAAAAACAAATACTACTATTGCACTTCTTCTGGAAATAACAATATGCCTTCATTAAAAACCAAGCCACTGTCTTTGTTTTAGAATTGTGTAGGGAGATACAGATCCAAACTCTGTTGCGAAGTTACAGTCCCACAGACACTCACCAGATGGCTATTATGTGTGGGATGATAATTTCTTTCTATGTATTAGCAAAGCTGTATGGACTGGGGACTTTGACAAGCTGCTCTTGTTTCTGACCTTTCCTTTTTTAAATGAGCTATTGGAAATACTCAATTTATGTATAGGAAGGACATGGAGATGATACAGGGCAGTGGTCTAAAGTGTCCCTTCAAAAAATTAATATCAAGCTTTTCACTTGTGGATATTTTATTGATTTTTAGAGCATATATGTTAATGGAAGACATACAGAGAAAAACAACTGCCTTTAAAATACTGCAGATATTGACAGAAAAGAACAGTGACTTAGATAAATATTGATTAATTTCTGTTTTCTATCCAGCTACGGTTAAGGAAACTTTCCTGGCTCTAAAATTACATAATAGTGTAAATTAATAGTCATAAATTCTACAGACCTGACTACATTATATGCATTTTGTGTAACTACTATGGTTGCCATAATAGGTTCAATATTCACTAAAATGTCTTTATTCTGGGTAATGGATGATTCTTTCTTTTAAGGATTCCAAATTATACGTTAAGAAGTACATATTGTAAAATGGTTTCCTATGAGAAATTAGTTTCTTTCTAGTATTTTCAAGGCTTTTCATGCTTCAGGCTTGTTCTGTCATAAATGAAGTCCTGAAAATAGACAAACATTAAATCTATGATATATATGAAATTATTGAATATTCAGAAACAATTTATTGTTGCTAATGGTATATAGAATGACCGCATCCTTTATTAATAAGAAAAAAATGCCACCATACTCAGCAGGTGGGCTACAATATATCAAAGTAATTAGGTTTTGTATAATTCAAACTGTAAATAAAAAAGGATGGTTGCTATGATTGCACTTCCGCTTCAAAACGTCAGGTGACCATGCAACTATTGTCAGAATAGTCCTCACCCGAGAAAACTGAAAAAATGTTTATGTAAGGATGTGTGGTCTGTGAGACCATCTGCTTTGCTAAGATTGGCAGATCAAGGAACTTTTACTTTCAATGGGATAATAAGTGAAAGGGAAAGCAATAAACAAAACCATAGAGTCGGAAACCTGATAAACCATAATGGAAAATGTTCAGCTGCCAACTGATGGAACACAGGCTTGGAGAAGGCCAGCCTAAACTTTATGACTGATAAGAATCTGGGCTTTATGACTGATAAGGCAGAAATAAGAGGAACATGAGGATTTCGATATTTGAGGGAGCCTGTGGCACTAGCAAAACTTACTGAGAAATGTTTAAGGTGCAGTAACTAGTGAGGAGCAATAGAGAGAAGCAAATATTAAAGGAGTTGATCGTGTAAACAGTTGCCAGTCTGCTCAATAGCTGCAGCCATCAAATCTTCTTTCTGAATCCATTCTTAATGGTCTTTCTATATAATCTCACTTTTCAAGCCATCTGTGGGTACTGCAGGGTCTAAGACATTGGAACAGTTGAGAAGTACCCGCAACAGGAGTAAGACCCTGGAAAAAACCCATGCATTCGCGGTGCCAGCAACTGGAAGGAGTGACAAGCTCAGAGTCAGCAGCTGGGAGGCACCTGGCTCATACAGTTCCATGTGTTTACTGTGGAGCAGCTGGAGGTTTGCAGTGACTGGTGCAAGTGCCAGAAACCAGAGTCAAACCTTTGGCCACAGGGCCCTTGTGTCCATGGTGCAGGCAGCAGGAGCAAGTGAGGATCCCAGCACCAAGTGGAGTATGGATAGGACCTGGGTACCTCCAGGCCAGCAGCCACAGGGACCGCTGCCTGCACAGCTGCCTCTGATCTGGTGTGTGTGGTTGTGGGCCGGATGGCAAGCGGGTGGTCTCAGGACAATGCAGAGGGTCCACGCTAGTATTGGGGGGAAAATGAGTGTGCAGACTGAATAAGACAAGTGGGAGAGTTCATGTGTGTTTGCTAGACATCCCCAAACTGGACCAGCCAGTGAGTGGGAGATCAGTGGATCAGGTTAGAGAGTCTGGAAAGCCATAAGGGTAGCAATCAGACAGAGGGAGGTGATGCTTGACAGATCTGTGAATGTGTGTGCATGTGCTTGTGTAAATCCAGAGCACAGGGGCATTTGTGTGAGCTTTAGGCCTGATTGACAGAAGGACAACAGAACTGGGCTGTGTAAGGCTGTGTGTGACATCAGCTCTGGTGACTGACATACTCCCAGTACACGTGGGTGTTGTTAAATGCCACTGTTACCTGGCTGTGTAGGTGAGGTAGGCAGCTGTGTCAGTGTCCTCTGCGCGTGTCTGGGAGGGACACTCAGTCCGGCTGCTGGCCGGACTTGTAAATGGGAATGCAGCAGCTGTGTCCATCTTCCAGCTCTGGATAGCCCTGAGCCTCGGGGCACCCAGGCTGGGCACCAGCACCTGCGCAGGAGGAATCCCTTGGTCCTCTGGTGGCCCTTAGAGCATCCCTCGGCAGCTTTAACATCCATGGAAAGGTAAATGATCTGTAAGCATAATAACCACTTTTGCATCAAAGCACCTCCTGTCAATTTTTGCAACAAATTCCACTGTTAAGAGGAGCAGAAGCTGAGCTCATACCACCATTAGCAAAATCACTTACTAGATAAAATATTGACATGTATGTGTGCTATGGATTATTACAGACTTGAAAGTGTCAGATTGGTTACTCCAGATTTTGGAAATGCCAACTGTTTTTTTACACATATCCATAGCAACAGCCAGGAAAGTTTCTGTATCTGTTTGTCCAAATCGACAGCAAAATGACTATATTATCAGTATAAATCACTATATTATATTCCCCTTGATGCATACTTGCAAAATTGAAATTTATTCTGACATTAATGAAAGCAGGTTTTTTTGCTTTATGAAGGAAGGCAGTTATAACAAATTACAGAATTGCAGAATTAAATAATTATATTTGCTTTATTTGTCACTGAGAAAATTCATGAGGTTGACACTTAAAACTAGCTAACAGTTAATTTTTTAAAGGCAGAAAGTGTAGGCCAGACAAATTATTTGTGTTTAAGATATAAATGATGGTCTTTTAGTATATATACTCAGATTGCAAGAGTGGATGTGAAAATTAATGTACACCATTAAAAGGAAGTTGTTTAATCTTTAAAGTAAACATACATATGGAGTAGTGATGGATATATTCAATCTCATGACACAAAGCACTTTACTACAGCTTGCTTTATGAAAAGCAAAATGCTTCACTCTTGAAGTACTGTTTTTAAATGTTTGAATATTGTACTATTGGAAATATGATTAAGTAAAGAAGACAGATGCCAATTTATAAGTCTCTAGTCTACTGTACTAAGATCAATAAAATAGTACTGATATACCAATAAATTATTTAAACACCCTGAGAAGAGGGGGTTTTTGTGGCTTGAGCCATGCAATACGAGATTCACACTATCACAGAAATAAGAGTAATGATTTCATTTGAGATATTAAAAGGATAGCTCTCTGTATTTCTGTATCATGACACCCAGTTGTGGACTTTATTAAAATGCTAACAAAAGCCTGCAGTAGCTCCACAATATAATATAGTGATAGATTTCTTCTGTGTGTGGAATCAGAAGACAGAGAGAGACTTTTAAAATGCATTTGTATAAAAGTGGGGGTTTTTTTATACCTCAGAATTAAAGCATAACACTGTGGACCTTCTCTGCATACCGTTTTTTTAAAAAAAGAGTTGGATTGAGCAAAATCTGCCACTCCCTTGTAAAAAATAAAATATATTAAATCTATGAAGAAGAAATGCTATGAATGGTTTTAATGCTCTTTGAATGTGGGCATACTTATAGGAAATGGCCTAGGTAACATGATGCATGTATATGGTTTTTAGCAATGACACTGTAACAAGCTTAAATCTCTAAAATTTCTCATGCATGCTTTGCATCTGTAACTGTGCATCATAAAATGAAACATAGAATACTACTTCCACTGAGGAAGCAGACATTTAAAATTGAATATGGAGCCTTGTGGCTCTTTGATATTGTTAATGTTTGAGGGTTTTTCACTGTTTATGAAATTTATATTCTTCAAGTAAATACATTTTCCTCCAATTGCTGAATCTTCACTTAATTTATTCATACCGTAATGAACATAACTGATGTGCATTTATATTTTCATGTGCCTTCACAGTGTTAGTCAAAATAACAGTTGCTCTGTCATAGATCTCTCTGATATAAGTGAAAGAGGAGAAAAGAAAAACCTTGGATACAACAAAATCAATAAATGATTTGCAGTACTGGCAGCTAGGTGACTCACAAGGGTCAAGCACAAAAAGAAGAAAGTTTTACTGCAGGCATTCTGGTTTATAATCACTTGGTGACACCTTTTTTTTTTTAAGCTGTCCTTTTGCCTAGGGTATAGCTACAGCATAGACACTTGTCACCATATAGTCTATTTTTTCTGATAATTAGAACAGTATATATTAAGTAGAAAATGACAATTCCCTGTACCACACTTTGAGGTCACTCATGACATTAACCGTTCTTTGCTATTTGATGATCACTTTGGGGAAAACCAATCAGATAAAACAGAGAAAACCCCAACCAAACAAAGAGAAAATGCTATTTGCTCTAATTTATGAGAAGTAGCAGATAATTATATGCCATAAAATTTAATTAAGTCTTCTTGCTCTTACCAAAAAGGTTTAGAAAATTGTGTTCTAGTAATTTTTAGTGCTATCTAGAAGTGAGTATAATTTGAAGTTTAAGGGATGTTCAGAAGAACCATCAGTTGTGGTAGAACTGTGTTAATTCTGTGCTGCCTGGTTTTCCACCCAATGCATTCTGTGGGAGTTGTGTTACTATGTCAAACACAAAACAGACAGGTCAGGAGTTCACATTTCTGAATATATTTCAGGCACATATATGATTCTGACTACTGTGATTTTCATAGAAAAATAATAAAACAGGTGGAACTAGGCAGAGGAGAAGAAAAAATACAGCCAGATTAGGCCATGTTTAATATGGTGAACTGACCTCTGTCCTGTCCAAGGAAAAATGTTGCAAAAATAATATTATATAAATATTTAAAATGACAGTATAAAGGATCATAATATTAAAAAGCAATAGGCATGCCTGGTTTCTACAGCAGAAACCTGTTGTGTAACTGTGACTATATTTTACAATATATCCCAAGTTCATAGTGAGAAGAGACTGCCCTGAGCATCACATCATGATGCCCCTGAGTTTTCATCTAAAGGAAACAGAGAATGGCAGTAGAGAGGGAGTGTTGGTTTGCCCTGATACATCTCCCAGTATGGGCAAAGGTTGGGGCCTACAGGTCAGAGGTGTTGACCAGGACACACAGCATTTATCCATGGATGCATCAAGGATTCATCCTGCAAGATGTGATTTCTGTTTTGGTTTGGTTTGTTTGTTTGTCTGGTGGTTTGTTTGGGGTTCTTGTGGTTTTGGTTTTGTATTTTTTTGTGTATGGTGTTTATTAATTTTTCCTTATTGATCGTTTCTGAACACTCAATATATTGGAGAAATGTATTTGTTTTAAAAATGTCTACTTTCTTTTTTACCTTCCTCAGAATATTACAATAAACCAATTACTGTCATCTAGCACTATCAACAAGAAAAAAATTGTAACAGAGTTCTCTGTCACCAGAAACTGGTTTGATACTAATGCAAAAAAAACAAAAAAGAAGTACAGAAGCAAAATAGAAGAAAAAATTTCTCTGCATTGCCAAAAGCAAAAGATGCATGTGCCAAAAGTTCTGTTAAAAGTATGCTGTATTTATACTTTCTTTGCATTTTCAGAGTTCTGTATCAATCTTAAGTAATGAAAGGGCTACAGGGCTTGATGTTACGTTGCCACTTATCCTATCACTATAAGATCAGAAGAGAGGGAATTTCTGCTTTTTACACCGAACCCAGATACGTAGGAAACCTTACAGACAGCTTTGATTTCACCTTGAACACAAGGCTCTTGTTCAGACAAGTACATAGATAAATAGATAGATAGTTAGATAGATAGACAGATAGACAGATAGATGTAAACAAGTTACGATTTAACTCCTTCTGATGCTCCCAAAATTTAAATATACCTCTACCTTGTCTAACGTGAGTTTATGATTCTCTGTGTATTAACATTGACATCCATTTTATGCATCATACTGAATTAAATTTTAAGAGTTACTTTCATCTATGTTCAAGAAACTTTTTAACTTGGAATTTCTGATTTGGTTCTATTTTGCTGATTACTTACTGGTCTGTAGATGGTGATGACAGGTATCCTTTGTATCCATAAAGCTTCTGAAAATAAATACCACTGCCTTTATACTCCATTTATAGAGGTAAAGTTGACAGCAGTTTCTTGATTTTCTAAAGAGGCCAAACTCATTGAATGGGTGGGGAGTAGGAATCAGATTCCTGATATTTCAGAGACTGGCTTCGAGTTAGATGTGCCAAGCAAAGAGGGTAATTCCCTCTCCAACGACTGTATGGCAAACTTTAATATTCTGCAGAACCAAAACTAGTCATATGATTTTTAAAAATTATTTAGAGCTAACTGTTCTCAAACCCATTTTTTAAAATATTATTCTTTGGAGCAATATAACTTCTTCAATTAAACCTAAGACTAGTAACTTACAAGATCTAGGCACTAAGAATGATTTTAACTATTTCATAGAGTTAAAAGCACAGGACACCTGGATACTTTCATCATAATTTCTGGTATGTTGCTAGCTAAAAAGTGATACAGCTTTTACCTTGATTAAAGCCTGTCAAGACTCAAATTTTAGATTGTACCATAGGGAGAGAAAATCAAGGACCATGAAATCGTGGTTTAGGATATGATATAGCCAAACAATTCAAGAAAATGATTCAAGTTTTGGCACTGAAATGGTGACTTCTCTGCTAATCTTAAAGAAAAATTGTTTTCATTCCCATATTGGGAATCGTAACTTGCTGAGTCAGTCAAGGGAATGAAATTCTTGAGACACTGCTGTCTACTCTCTCTGCAAACTTTAGGATAGTTTATTTGGTCTAAAATCTGTAATGTTTCATAGAAACAAGAAAGAAAGAAAAGCTGATTACTTCAAGTCAGTTCTGCAGGAAAAGAAGGAAAAATAAATCCTGACTTCTACAAGAACCAAGCTGAAACCATGAAACACAAGATTTGATTACAACCACCATCTAGATGTAGAGCTGTGTATGTTATGTTTACTGACAGCACAGGTGATGCTATATTCCCTAGGGCCCATGCAGAGAAACACTAAAAGGGATAGGAATCAATTCGCAGAGATGAAAGATAGAAAGGACTATTAGAAATGCAAAAAACTATTCCAACCCCACTTATTGCACAAATATTTCAACTCAAAACTGGAGTCCTCTCTTTCTTGGGGGGGCAGGGGGTAAGGTAAAAATATAATTTTAAATAATTCACAGCGCCTTTCCATGCACTTCAGTGAGAGACAGTAAGATTATACACTGAGAACAGAGTTATGACTTTGGGAAGGATATGAGTATGCCAGTGAATCCAGTGCCTGCAGAGTATGCGTTAGTAACTTTTCCTTCTCAATATTTTCTATCCTTTTGTGTGTAATTTTCAAACTTTTTAAATTATGATTTTTTATATTTATTGAGATCATAACAGGAAGTACTAAAGAGCGAACCAAAAATCTGCCACTTAAGGATCCCCAGCAGAAATGTCCCTGCTCATTATTACCTCATCTGTAACAATTATGTTTTGAGATATGTCAGTGAGACAATTTTAAGTCCCTATGATGCGTTACTGATTAATTCCCTAATGAAACCTTTTAATAAAAATGTTATGTAGAATTGAAATGCCTTGGAGGAGAAGGTGTGTCAAAGCAATAGAATTACTTTTACGAATGTGCAGTTTTGTAAAAAAAATCTTACCAAAAAAACTGAGACCGTCCTTTCATGAAACCATGCTGGCTTTAAATCTTTATTAGTACAGTGCAAAACCAATCTTTTGGCTATTTTACACAGGAGTACCATCAAACTATTGTTGTCTGGTTTATCCTCTTTCATCTTTTTATAGGATTAACCATATGTTACTAGGCTTTTATTCCTTAGCATTGTTCCAGTTTGCTAAGATTTGTTAAAACTGAGTTGTGCAAAGAGCTCCCAAGGTAATTGCCTTATGATTCTTGACTAAAGTATCAGGGATTTTTGACTTAATGGGATGAAATCTTAAAACTGTGTCATTTCTTCCTTATTTACATAAGCATATTGTATGAATACATCCTTTTAATTTTGTCTGAAAACAGAAATCATGATACAACTTGTGGGCTTTTCCCATACTGGCTTTCCAGTGACTAAAACCTTTTATTCTGCCAGTGAAAAAATTTTAGTGCTGTATTTGCCATTTTATTAGTAACAGAAACAGAAGGGAGAAAAAGGGTAAAAGAGCAAACCAGGGGAACTACTGCTTTGAATTTTAATGTAACTAACATCACTTCTAAGACTTGAGGACAGTTTAGGATTCGTAATAATAAGTTGGAGGCTGAAAATATAATTCGATAAAGACAGTCACCATGACTTTATGAAAGGTAGGTTTGGTCTTTTCTGGTTTCCTAGGACAGATATCAGCACTGAGAAAACTTTATAGTAATAATTAGAAGTAGGTAAACCTCTTTAAACATATATACTGCTATTAAGGTCTGCATTAGTAAGACTCTAGTCTTATTAAGATTCTAGTTACTCTGACAAGTATAACTAGCAAATGAAAAGACAAAGGCATCTATAGAACGTGAATCACAGGACCCGAACCCCTTTCTGGTGGTGTCAACCTTATCCTGTATGGTACTGCATGATCCTAACACAGGTGACCCAAATATCAAAAATTATGTGGGAAAACATCTAAGAAACACATAAAAGGACATCTATACCAAATGGGTATTGTGCAGCCTGTGTCAGTGCAGATCTTTGAAATATCGCAAATAAGCATCATTGAAGAAAAAAAAATGCTTGGAGGTTGTTTTTTTTTTTTTAATTTAACCCCTGAAAATAAGTATGTATTGATACATTGAAAAAAATAATATTACATAGTATTATGAGCTTCATGTGATGCCTCAAATCAATGAGGTTTATATTTTGCAGCATGAAGATTCTCATTAATTCAGGCACCTTTTCACGCATATTTGGTAGTATAATTTTCTGCTCCTGATGTTCTTTAGGGCCTTCAAGAGGTTTTATGCCATCTGTTGCATATGGTATGGTTTTTCTGCCTAGATCCTTCTTGACATTTATTTATTGTTTGAAACCACTATTTATGGGTGTAATACTTTTATTCTCTAAAACCAGAATTGTTGTATAAAATGTGTGAAATACCAAATAAAAATGAAATGGTAAAAAGAACACCTTTGATTTGAGATACCAGGAGCAGCAGGTAAAAATGAAAAATAAATGTGGACAGTATGTGTATATATATATATAATTTTATAATATAAAAAGAACCTCAGATTCAGACAAGTTTTATAACTGCAACAGTAGCTACTATTTTGTATTCCCAAGGGCTATCAAATGTTTTTGTCATGCATTCACAGAGATCATATTTTCTTTTTCTTTTGTATGTCTCTAAATATACATGTAATAATGCTTATTCATTTGCAACTCAACCTACTTCAAAACATTAGGAAAATAAGTGGTATGTAGGCAAACAGGCTCAGATCTTGGTTGATTAACAGAGGAAACAGCAGAAGTAGTAACTGCGAAATGGTCTTTTTTGTTGCCTTCTTTTTTCTTCCTGTTAAAGGAAAATGTTTCAAGCACAGAAGGAAAATTAGGGACTTAGACTTCAGAAGCTAAAGGGCCTTTATATAGTGATTGATAAATCTGAGAGCCTTGAATTCATCTTCTAGACCCTATGGCTTAATTCGGTTATGTAGTAAGAATTTAAAAAAAAATGTGTAAAATTCAGATTTAAATGACTGTCAGTGAATGAAACAGTGTGTTTGTTACGTGTTCCTAATTTAATTTCCTATTTTGTTCAAAGAGTGTTACGATATCTGTTCACATTGAGTAACATAAAACACAGCAAATCCTGATTTCACCTAAATCGAAGTATAACACACTTCTATCTGCAGAGCATGGTCACCCCTTTATCAATACAAATCATACTCTGCTTTCTGCTTTCCAGTGCTAAATTCTGAGTACTTTATAAACTTCACTAAATATGACTTGTGCAAAGCTCTATAACAGAGATGTAAACTTGATAAAAATTTTAAGACCTTTAGCCATAATATTATCTTTCTGTATCAGCAAAATGCTTAAATGAAGAATAAATACAGAAGTCTTTTATGTAGGAATTTGCTTACCTAATGGTGATTGGATAGATCACCAGGAGTCCTAGGTTACAGTATAAGATGTAACCAAAAGCATGTATTCTATCACCATCTCCATAAGGTGTTAAAGCAGGTGGGGCAGTGTTCGTTATCTGCCACCATGACTCACCCTTAATAACTCCCCCTAGGAGCTATCTCTGTTTAATGGGCAATCAAGGACCCTGCCACATGACTCATCCTTGGTAACTCACTCCGGACTATCTCCTGTTAATGGGCCCATCACTGCCTTGCCTCCTGACTCACCACCCCATTGTGAGATGCTCTGCCCAGGAGGAGGAACTGAGCCTTCCCTTCTGTATATAATCAGAGGTATGGGAAACCACAGACAGCCTTGCCTACTGGACTCCCAGAGGAAAGAGCTACACAGCCACCACTGGACCTTCTGAGGAAGACCAGACCCTTCCATAGGATCTCAAGATCAACCACAAGATGTGGTTCTTTCAAGAGAACCACATCCATCACTTCAGGAGGACTGCAGCCACCACCCTGACTAAAAGGGCGTCAGGTTGTATTCTAACTCTGTCAATTTAAACCAGTGTTTTCTGTCTTTATTTTTAATTTTCCTCTTAAATTGTTATTCTGACTTGGTGTCTCCCTCTGGTGTGTTTTCATACTAGTACACCAGGTCAATCTGGTAGGCAGATAATGAATAATTCAAATTATCTATCTGGTTCATGGAGACACATATCATAATTATTAACTACCATATATATATAAATCACTAACTGACTTCACCCCCACAATTTGGAAAACAAGGCAGAGTCAGACTGTTTAGTGCATTTCAGGATGGTGAAATGAGAAAATCAAATCTGTGAAATTATCATCTCAGCCCTGGGCTCTGTGCAGTGATAAGCAGACTGTAGTGTCCAGTAGTGCTGCAGTGAACTCTAGACCCGTCTGAAAGCTTGCTGGCCACTTTCTGCATTATAAAATGTAATATTGGTATACAGATATCTGGTGGCAGAGTCAAATTTTTTGTGCGTCCCAAGAACACGGAGTAAAAAGAGATGAGAAGCCCACTAGCAAATCCTTAACAGTGAATTTTGAAGTGACGAAAGCCTGAATGAAATCACATAAGGATTTTGAGACCTGTGATAGTACCTAAAGAGGTACTTCATCAACTGATAGGAAAAAAAATAACGAAAAAGAATTTAAAAGATGTTTTTTTACTTAAATATAATTATTTTTGCAGTGGAATAGAGCTCAGCTCAGTTTATACAGAAAGCCGGTGTCATTCATTCTTCAAGTTATCAAAATCATAATTTCTGCCATGAGGATAAATGGATTTTTAGGAGCTACTTCACAGTAGCTCTGTATAACTTCTAAAGAAATATTACTGAGTATCTTTATATCTAGTTAATCTTTTAATCTCAGAATAGATTAATATTCCATTTTCTAAATCACATTTAAAAATTAGAAACTTCATACCATTCTATGAGGCTGCTAGGTTCAACTGTTGGCTGTTTTATCAAAAATAATCATCCTACTTTATGTTATTTTAAATACAATACGGCACATTCAAAATATACTTGCTTTAGTGTCATCAGATGGAAGAATAAAAGTGACCACAGAATTTATGAGATCAGTTCTGCTTTCCTTACTCAGACAAAATTTAAATTGCTTTTCAAAGGACAGTGAAAGATAGAAAGTAGGTTTAGGCTATGCAGCAATGTGTTACATAGACTGACATACCAGGAAGGGTAGATACATTTTTTCAGTCATTCCCAGGAGGAGCTCGTATGCCAATTTATCTGGAGTGATGAAAAAATCTTATGCAGTTAGTTTTCTGTGATGGCACTGATGAACATTTGGTCTGCATCTTTCCTTCTTTGGAGTTCCCACCTAGATGCTACTCCAATTGGAATATAAATCCCAGTTGAAATATCTATTATTATTCTTATAAGGATGAACAGCAATTTAAAAAACTCTTTATAAATAAATAAATATTTGAAGAGCTTTTTCCTATTGGCCTCCTCATATAATGTTATTAATCCTTTAACACATACTGAATTTCATGCTAATAGTTCCAGCAAGTGGAGAGATATCCATGAAAACCAATCCTAATATATCTTCTAAAGGTGGATTTCCCCAGTACCTTACTTAGTTAAAAATATTATCCTAGGTGAATCTAATAGTGCATATGAAATTTTCTGCTTAGAGAACACTAAGTAATTTTGATGTTTAAGCAATCAATGAGCAAGGCAGAAGAAAGAAAGTGGGTTTGTGCTGGCTCCTTTATCATAGTGCTTCAAAACATTTATCTGCAAGTTTCTGCAGGACTTCACTTGCTGTTTTTCAAGGATATCTGTGTTGATGGTGAGAGCTAATACAAGGGTCTAATATTTTGTGTGCAGAACTCAGGATAGTATCTGCTAATGTTTGTACCAGAAAAACTGAAGGCATATGCACATTATAAGGAGCTTTTGCAGAATGATTGCTGAAATCAAAATTGTATTTTTTATTACACTTATTTACCTAGAAAGCAGACAAAACCTATCACCAATTTCCAAGGTGTAAATTATTGACATTTAAATATGTTAAAACATTACAATTATTGAACTAACAAAGTCTTGCACTACTTGATTACTGTAAGTACTTCAAGTTTCTAATTTCAAATCAGAAGATGCAGGCAGGACATATGCTGTGATTTTTTTCCGATAAAGTTTCAAAGACATTTTTGGCATGAGGCCTGGGGAGCCTCCACCAGATTTTTTCCTACAGTATCAGCAATATATCTGAACTTCAGAAAGTTCATGCTGTGGAAACAATAGATCTTTACTGATATTTAGAAACTGGATTGTATAATTTCTATTCATGTTGCAAGAAAACCAAAGTTCAGTATATTTGTTAGAACTATATGTATGTGTATCAAAATGTCATCATATAGTTACAAGTGTATGACTTTTTTCAGAAGTTATCCAGATGCTAAAGCACCCCAGTTTTTGTATGCTTACTGTCACAGAAGCATGATTGTCATAAAATGCTTTGTAACACAAGTTTGTCATCCCTCTCCTGGTCTATCTCATAAAATAAAATGCAAAAAGTTTCAAGCTTGCACATGCAAAACTTAGTCAGAACAATTGTAATTAATATCCTGTATTAATTAATGAGCAGCACTTCAAAGTGGTATCCAGAGTAGTCTGAGGACACATAGCTAAAATATATGTATTAGAACAGACAGAACACGGGGAATACATTAACTTTAGAGCAGCAATTAATGCTTTGTTATTGAAGGCAAAATAAAAAATTAACATGTTAATATTACACATATGAAATCAAAAGTTATAATGTTCTTAATATTTAAATTTAAGAGACTGATACCCCTTGGGATTAGAAGATCCAAAGCAGTCCCTGGCTGTGGTGAGAAAAAAACACTTGGGGCAAAAGAGTTGTTCCACTCTTTCAAAGATTCTCAGACTTCAAAAAGAGAAACATAAGGAGAGTGAAGAAGCCATTATGGATCATGAGGAGGAATTAAATTCAATAGTAAAAGCATTTTGCCTGTGCCAATTAAAAAAATAGGTGTTTTCAGTAGGAAAACCAACATTATTTCTAGATGGCAAAAAAGGCAAAGGTGATGAACAGAAAGTAGAAATATCTAGATATATATAGAAAAAACAAATCAAATCTCCTTGAAAATAATGTGTATTTTTTGTATAATATGTCTTCTTCTTTATAGCTGAAATATTCAAGAGTTATAAATTATCTTTTCCTATTTTTGGGATCTCTGGTCTGTTTGATACAATTCACTTGATGTGATGAAGTTCATTGTTGCACAGGTAGTATTTTAGCGCTTTATAATTGTGGAATCTGTGGAGTGGAACTCTCCTAGTTCCTCTAAGGAGAGTGGAAGAACTCTCTTCTGATGAGTTTAATAGGTGCAGACTTCAATTTTCTGAGTGTAGGCCCTCCACTTAATTCCCTCTATTTCTGATGCTATTTTTCTGAAAAGGGATCAATACAATATTGTCCTTATCATAGGGAGAAGGAGTGGTTGGTTCTAGAAACAGATGCCAAAGACAGGTTGTCACAGTGATTCTCATGCAGAATGATGTTCTTTCTTTTTTCCCTTTGCCTTCAAAAAAGGAAAAAAGTTCCTTTTGTAGAAAAGACTTGATGTTCTTGCTTTGCAGACACATTTTATCCTCCTCAAGATGAATTCTTTCCAAACCTTTTGTAGAAGATGTACCTGAAAGCTATAGAACATTCTCATTAGAACCTAAAAAGTTTATCAGTGAGTCATAGGGCTTATTGTCTTCTCTCAGAGGTACAAATGCAGAACTAATTTTAAAAGAGTTTTAAAATGTTCTTTGTTGATTGCATGATTTTGTGAGACTAGAATTTTAAAATGCAATACTCATATATAGCCGGGTTTGCACAGAATTACCATGATAGGGTTTTTCTCTATAAAAACAATTATCAGAATTAAGCTCTGATATAGAACAAATGTTCTGAATCAGACCCTGCTATTGCTGATAATTTGGACTCATTTGTTGTGTTAGGTTATGTAAGGTCTAGCAGCATTTTACAGGTCTGATAGCTCATCATTAGGGTTAACTGAATACAAAATGCTTTTTGTCAAATCTGGAGTCGAGTACTTGCAATGTGGCAAAACTAAAAATACTACAACTTTTTTATACTGGCGTGGCCTTAGGAGATGGGTGTTCGTAATGCTGTTGTAAATATATGATGTTATAATAAGCGTAATTACAAGGAGAATTAATGCAAATGGAAGCTAGTCATAGAGCCACCAAAACAACATACCACAACTGTTAAATTAATTAGTATAATTATTTGTAGAGTAGGAGGAGTAATAAACTTTTGCACTTTTTTCTCTCCTCCAGCCCTAAATAACAAGCTGAAAACAGCTACTTGAGAATTCTACACATTACCACTTTAAAAGGTTATTTTCTTTCTGTTTTAGTCATCGGTTTACATAGAAAATGAAAAAAATTTAATTTTTGGCACTTTTCAAACCATATTAGTACTATATACTAATAGTATCCTCTACATATGGTAAAATGTGTTCTATACATATTCTATATTTTACGTGTATTCTTTATATATGTTTAAGTAATGTCTGGAAAACTCTTTCATATCTCACAGGCACTACCTACTTGTAAGGGTAATAGGCAGCTACATTAAAAAATGTCATGGAATGGTTTAGTTTAGGAGAGACCTTAAAGAACATTTAGTTCCAACCCCTGCTGCCTTGGGCAGTAACACCTCTCACTGGACCAGGTTGCTACACAACCTCTTAAAAAAATCCCTCTCTTGTAGCCCCCTCTAGGTACTGGCAGGCTTCTTTAAGGTCTCACTGGATCTGCTTTTATGTTTTAACCAAAATAAACCACTTTTCACACCAAAATGAAAATTATTATTTAACTCTGGTGCTCCTAGGAAATCCATAGTATGAAGTTTTGTGGATCATATTTTTCCAGTTAGAAACCAATGGTGTCTACCTCTACTTTTTTGCATCCTAGCAGATGTTTTAAACATGCCTCTCATTATTTTTGTGACATATATTCCCAAATCCTGTTTTCTTGGAAAAGTGGATGAGGAATAAGCTATCCCAAAGGCTGCACATGAGAGCCATTCACTTCCTCTATAGTCTGATCCAATAGATTTCAATTAACCTAGCCCTTACCCTAAGGTCCTCAGGTATCTGCCCTCAATGCACTCAATCCCTTATGTCTGCTCAAACTCTTTTTTCCTCATTTAACCATTGAAGACCTTTCTTGTCATTGTTGCTGTTATTAATTAGACACCCATCTGTGATTTCTTAGATCTTTTACTAAACTTATTTTATTTGGACCAATGAAGCACAGTTCTCCTTTTATTCAGTTAGTTGTTTTTAATTGATCTAACCGATGCAAGTTCCTAACCAGTTAGTTAATTTCTTCAATTAATGAAACCAGCTGTCTCACAGCCATGTTATTGATCATTTTCAAGCCTAAGCATCTGTTATTCCAGGCATTTTAATGGTCATTTCCAATTGCCTCAGATATCATTATACACAATCATTGCACTGCCTTTTAAGTAATTTAATTAATCCCAGGCACTTTCACTTCTCTTATTACTCTAACACTCCAGCCTGTTGTTCTTTAAAAAGAAGTACCCTTCCGTGGCTAGGAAATATAAAAGTACTGCTTCTCATTTCTCATGTATTTTTTTCAGAACACATTGCTGACCTAATGGCTTAAAAAATCTTTCCTTAGTAGGGAGCTACTGCACTTCAGCGTCAAACTAAAGCTTCACTCTTTCTGCCTTCCAGCCTTTACAGTTTTACATATTAAACCACAATTTTTTTTTTTTTTTAGGATAGACACTCTTGCAGTAATAAATTTTGAAAACAACAATTGTTCTTTGATTACTACGAGTGTCCAAAATATTCTGATGGATAATGTTCTACTAGCTGGAACATCCATGAATTTAGGAGACAAGAATACAGGCACCTTCTGCTCATGAAGCTCAATTATTCTGATCACTGGGCCATAAAAGAGGATAGAAAAAGTAAGTTTATATTTAATAACTTTCAGCAGCTCGAGACCAAGACTACCTAACAGTAAATCTCCTTTAGTCAGTGTTCTCTTATCCAAAGAATGAAAAAAAGAGAAAGGAACTTCAAGAGAAGATTAAGTTATTATGAATGCTTAATGTCACCTGCAAAGGCAAAAGGGTAAAACAGAGGAATGGACTGCTGTGTCAATCTGGTATCTTACACAGAGGTATTTTTCAGGATAGTTATATCAAGAGCATTGTGGGCCTGTATCTTGCTTTTTTGGTTGTTTTTTTGAATGTTCAGGATTAACCAAGGATTAAAGTTGCCACTACTTTTTAGAATAATGCAGACCCAAAATCTTCTCTCAGCAGCCATTTGAGCATTGAAAACAAAGATTAAACTTAAACTCTACATGTTACTTAAGAACACATAGCATTTTAATTACCTGAACAATCCTTGTAAACTGCAAAGGACTGCTAATGTAGTAGAGATAAAAACATTTACTAATTACCATTTAAGTCAGAACTTGAGAGCAGTGTCCTGAGAAGTTTATTTAACTTCATTTCAATAACCTTCTTTAACCAGCCACTGGTTATCCAGAATTCGATCGCTAGATTCTTTAGATCTGGTAGCCAAATATATAGTTACCTGGCTTTTTTGATGCTTATCAAATATTTTAGATGACAGAAGATATAATAGAAGAAAAATTAGACTCAATTTTTTTCGCATTAAAACATATGGAACAAAGAATTAATTTTGCTGCATTTGTCGTAATGCTACTAGTGCCAGAAGAATTACTCTGCAAATGCCTTATTTCTATCAAAGAAACACAGCAGACAGTTTGAAGAATCAAAATAATCTATATTTTCTTCCAAAAAAAGAGCAAAATTCTCTATGTAATAGCAGCTGGGTAGTGCTTAGTGCTGCAGACAGTGTATATGATAGATGAGCTGTAGATTAGTGATGCCTTTTTTCATCCTATGTAATCTTCTGACCATTGGGATAATCCAGCAAGGTGCTGAGTACTCTTTGGCATGTGCTGAGTGCTCCAAGCATTGTTATACTACAAGTAGGTCCTTTCTTCCACAGCACTTTGCAGATTTGAGCTTTTGCATTTATGGAAGTCCCAAGGCACATCACTGACGTTGTATTCTTCATAACAGCCTTTAAAAGTCTTTGCAGAGACTGCCCTCCTGCAAGACAGTAGAATGACCAATGAACTCAACTTCAGGAACAGCATTGAAGTACAATCTATTTATAATAACTTTGCCACAAAACCAAGGTCACACTAGAGACATTTGCTAATGCATTCTTTCTCATAAGATGAAAGGGAAAAGTGGAAAAATAAAATAATAATTGAGCTTAGTTTTTGAACTTTCACTTTTCCTTCCTTTCATTCTTCTTTTTGTGGCTTCCCACTTTCATAAATTCAAATATAAATTTTAACTGAAAAAATGGAAAGTCTTAAATGCTTAAAAAAAAAAAATCCATTCCCTGAGCATATCCTACAAAGTATGTGCCTGTGTATGAAAGCCAATGATACTTTGATACCAAATGATACTTTATGGCAACCACGATATTGGGTCTCGAAGGTTAAAATAACAAACTTCTTTAACTGAAATCAAAAATGGAAAGTGATAATAAAAAAATATTTTTAGTATTGTTCTTGTAAACTGCAATTTCAAATGAGGAGTGTCAAGGGTCAAACTATCTAAGGATTTGTCAGAAAGCCTCTGCGTAAAAGAAATTTTGGACATTTCAGCAAAATTCTGGTTGTTCAATCACTCTTGTGACTGCCTCATGCTGAGGCTCTAATAAGTGGCTGATTGCAATGTGATATCCACTAAATATAAGCTAATATTATCCTTCCCATCCCACAACTGCAGTTGACCGTATTAAAAAGTTTTTAATAATTAATTCTGTTAGAATTCCTTGCTGTTAAAGACGACGAGCATAATCCTTTGAACTAGATATGTCAGTAGCATGCAGCCTTCAGTCTTACACTTCATGAGGTAAGAAATTAAAATACAGATGAAGATTAAACCAGACTGATTTCATGCATTGATTAATATAGAATTATGCAATAATTTTTAACATAAATATGCAATAATATGGAGTATTTAGACATTAAATTTCACAGATATGTTCAATAGAGGGAACAGACAGCGGAATATTTTCCAGGTAAGAGTGTCATATCAGTGTGGTTAGTTCACAAAAAAAATATGTAAATGTATTAATGTTTAGAGTCACTATTTGCAACACGTATCTATTTCTCTTTCCCATGATAGCCTCTATATTGTTTGCTTAAGTGAATCCAAAGCCTAGTGAAGCAAAAGACTTTTGTCTTACAATTTTTAAACTTCTGGTGTAAGGGTCACTCATGTTGACCAATGTTATTTTCTTACTCTTTAAGTCACTTGTCTGCCATTCCAAATCAGCAGACAGCATTGCCTTGGGTAGAATCTCTTCGATATTTGATGATGTATAAGAGCAAACAGCGGTGGATAGCAAACTTGTTAAAACCTTGTGGTTAACCTTTCCTGTTAACTACAATACTGTAAAGCCTTTATGGCCACAGGAATTGCACAGCCTTTGCTGACACTGAAACAAGCAATGGTTATTGCTGAAGGCATCTGACCTAACAAAGGGAATAACAGAACAACTAGGATCCTGAATAAAAAAATGTGGGTTTATATTGCTTTATGGAGGATATTTCATCCAATAGTCTTAGCAGCCTGTGAGAATATTCCGTATATCAAATTTTCTTTTCTTGCACCAGTTTCGGTATTGTCAAATAAAAATTATTTCATGCCTCAGTGTTTAAAAAAATTTTGCATTGAATCCTATTCAATAAATCTTAACCAGAAAACTAACAACGAAAACAAAATTTGTCCCCACATCCAAACCAGGGGAAAAAAAATGAAAGCACTAGTTTTCTCTTCAATGAAGTGGTCTCATTGCTGTGTAGAAAAATATTATTTTTTGTATTAGTTAATAGTACTTGAATTTTCTGAGTATTAGAAAAAGAACCATATATGCCAAAATTAAACAAACAAAAAAAGACCATTTTTCTTCAAAAATTCTCTAAAATTTACAATGAAACAACTGAAAAACAAAAAATTTATTCAGTGTTGACTCATAACTGCTGTGTAGTTCTCAAAATGAACTATGTACACAATATAACAAAGCAATTACATACCTACAAAAAATCAAATTTTAATTTGTATTTTTTAATTAATTCCATTATGCCATTTGTAAACACTGCTTTGTGTTTCTGCTCACAAATTTTCCAATTATTTGTTTGCTGGAAAATGTTCAGACAATGAATTTAAAACTCTTGCAATTGTTTGTGGAGTCTGAATTCTGAATATCAAAATAGAAAATACGTGCAGTAGAATAAGTGGTATGTGATGTTATAATGGAAGAGGAACAAGGTATGTTGTTTATGTGGTGTATGATGCTGTATGAGAGTGATGTTTATTGTTTTGCAAAACAAAATGTTAAGAACAGAAGAGAGTCAAGTAATTTATCTTGATTTCAGAGAAATTTCACAGATAGAGGTGATGTTGGTAAATTTTTTAATAATTAATCAAAAATGTGTAGGTTTGTATTTAATTAAAAAAAATCCAAACAACTATTAGTAGTTAGTCTAGTGAATATTTATTTCAATTTATTCACCCAAACACATAGGAACACTCTCCACAGCAAGACAGTCACTAGTTTCTTATACTGACATAGAGAACAAGAACATTTTTACAAGCTTCTGAGTTTTCATTCTTTTTTTGCTTCTCCCTTATTTTTATCATTTCTTCTAGAAGTCAATAAATCATGTTGTCCTAGAAAACATGTGATTTTTCTTTATACCTCACCTCTTGTCTGCCTGACTGTAACATAAGCACATTTATACTCTCTTCTGGCAAAGCTTGTAGAAATACTGCAAGCAGCTCTCATTCATTTTGGGAAAAAAACCCCCGTGAATACTGGTATGAAAACACCATTGCAAGCCTTCCAAACCCGTTTCTTTCTGTCTGTTTTGATCTGTGATAACTTTCCATCCATCATTAAGATAACAGAAGATTATGGCAAAGGATTTCACAACATTTTAAAGAAAAAAAAGAAATTTTGAAGAGTTCTTGTTTCCTTAATTGGAAAATTGGCACACAAAACTATTTTTATTTTTTGTTATTTGATGTTAATTCCAATTAATCCCTTTCTGAACAGCCCAATGGAAGGTGTGCACGTGGATAAACATGTAGAGCAGTTGTTCATCTAAGTATCTCAGCTATTAATCTAATGGTATGAACAAATTCATGCTGTTTTAAGCTTTGAGTTACTAATATGAAGACTAATGTTAAATATGTGATTTTTCTGAAGAATGTTTTGTTCATATAACACATATGAGGTGTTTTAATGAATTCTAGGAAGGGAATTTCCATAAGTTTTTGTCTTTTTAAAATGTTATAACTGGATATGCTTATCCAAATTATCATTTCCACGTGCAAATTCTGATGGACATGGGATCCCTGCTATGGGTGTGATTCATGGGTTTTAACCTTGTAAAGTTGTCGTTGGATCTAGTAAGGGAGTACTTCAAATTTCTGGCACTAAATGTATTGCAGGCTGGAATTTTGGTCTACTGTCTTCACCTGAAGCTTTGTTGAATGAATCTAAGTACAACACAAGGAAAATTATATACTGATGATTTTTTAGTTAAGTAGAGAACCTGTAAACTAAACTACATGCATGTGTTGGAAGTTAAAATCCATATTTAAAGTTAAATACCTTAACCTGTTTCCTTAGGAAATTTAGTATTTAAATATTCAAGGATTAGGACTGACAAAAGAAGTAGAGGGACCTCACGGACCTAGCGCTAATCCTGTAATCTTGATAATGTCTACTGCCATAAAATTGCCTGTGGAAGTGTGTAAACTGCACAACATTGGCAATATATTAAATACTCAAGGTGCTAAAATGTTCTCCTTCTGTATTTGCACAGCACTGACTTCACACTGACAATAATAGGAAACTCCTTTTTGTTTCAAAACAAATTGTGCTCTCTGTTGCGGTGAGTGGGAAGAATGCACGGCAATCAATGTGATTGATAACACAAACTCCAACTTTATTCCCGAATAGCGTATATTTATACCTTTTCAATCATACGATTTTTATTAACTCTCTTATTGGTTCTTAGCATCATACGTCAAAAAGATGATTGTCATCTTTTTCTCAGTTCCTTCTTTTCAGGGGTTCTTTGTCCTGCGTCCTTCTATAAAAGATACATCGTTCTTAGGGACTCAGCTCTTTTCCTTCCTTGTCATCATGATTTTGCAAACTTGTCAGCACCGTCCTGCACGTATACAGTATGGCGTACGGCCTAATACAGAATTAGTTTATAAAGCTTTTCTGTATTTCTATATTTTAAGTTACCAGTAATTCTTTAACATGTATCTTCTTATTATTACACAAGTTACCTATACCTTATTATTGATCATATTTGTTAGTAATCATGTTTACTATTCTCTCTTAGCCACAGTTTCTGCAGCTGTCATCTTGCAGTTAGTTAGGCCATTTAATAAGATACATTGTATTGAGTTAGTATTTTCCCAAGGATATATGGTTCAAGAGACTACTGTTTTCTCAATGAATTATTGTTCTTCAATAGCACTATTATTCTTTGTTAGTATGCTTTATATCTTCTAACTTTATTAATATTTGTATTTCTTCATCAGTTATATAACTCAAAGGCTATTATTCTTTTGCTATAAAAGTATTGTTCTTTGTTAATTCTGAACAGCAGTATTGTTCTTTGTTAGTTTCTCAATACCAGTCTTGGTTGTGCAGACCCTTACAGGCCCTGCAGCAGACCCTCTAGGGATGCAGACCCTCTAGGGATTCTGAGTGCCCTCGAGGGATTCTAAGTGCCCTCGAGAGACCAGCCATTCCTCTACACTCTGTGTAGAAAGACATCCCATTAGGACACAAGTTCAAGTTGCCATTTTCTGCTGGATACATGCTTTTTAGATAGACACATAAATTAAGCAGGTCACTTGTTTTCTTGAAGTGAGTAGTTAATAGCATCAAAGATGTACAAGATATTCAAATATTGGTCTCTCATATTTGCTACTGTCTAAAGCAGAGAAAAATAGAAAAAACAAACTAAAGTGCAAATAAATCTAGTCCTTTTGTTTCAAAATTCAGTGCTTCTCATCCTTTATTTCTATTAAAAAATGACAGTTTTATGTGTGTGGAATTGGTTTCATGAAGAACTCCTACACTAACATGCTCTATCAGGTGTTGTTCTGACTGTTGAAGTACACGTGAAACTAACATAGCAGCATTTCTCTTCAGGGCTCTGACTTCGGGGTTATATTTTTCGTTTCTTTAGGATTTATCCCCAACAATCTTTCTTCAACTTTGAAGTTTCTCTCTCTCTTTTCTATTGAAACAAAAAATACAGAAATACAATTAGCTTTGCAAGCTCCACTTTTTTTTTTTAATTTGAGAGGAATAATATACTGAAGCTTATTAAAATTAAATTGCAGAATAGTCTTAAATGCATTTTACATTACTGTTTGAAGTTTCTTTGCTCCATTTGAGATTTATTCGTGTTTTGATTTTATTTACCATTAGAGTAACATAGGTAGTGATAGCTGTCCATATTCTCAGGCTAAGATTAAGTTCTGCCAGTAAATACACAAAATTTTGAATGCATTAAGAACTTAACCTTAATTTGTTTTGGAATTTCCATTTTTCTGGAAATTTCAGTGTTTTCTCCACATTAAATATTAGACGAAATTTGCTTTTCTTGACTGCATTGACTTCTGGAAATACTATTGAGATTCTGTAATAAAACAGAATATTTGCATACAGATCCTACACTGGTAAGCAGCTTTGCTTTCTTGTTAGCTCTTTATACCCAATTGCCCTTGCCATGTTGCTGGTTTGAAGTAAATATATAAGGCAAGAGCTAAAATAGGGAGCTGGGATACATCTATCTATATTTTGTGACAGCTCAGGATTCAGCATTTCTTGCGTAGCTGGGCTGATCAGTTGCGCCTCTCTGAGATCCAGACTGCTCATGATGTTTTGCTAATAATACCCAAGTTAGCAATATGGTCTCAAATGTCTGCACTGCAGAATTGTTTGTGGTAGAGTACAAAGATATCCTCAATTCTGGCTGGTGTACGGAATAAAAATACTAAATCCTAAGTAGTATTCATTATAAAGGCAATAGAACGGAAGGCAAGAATGTTCTAATTTTTACAATTAAAATAGGATTAGAATAATTCTGTACAAAAAGAAAAAAAAGGTATACGATATCTTTTTTTGTTGCTAAAAAGGGTTTCCAAACTTTTCTGAATTCAATTAAAATAATATTTTGCACTACACATATCTACATGTAATTTGAGAATGCTAATGTACTATATAGAAGAAAAGGGTAAATAAAGGAAGATAGGTTGTCTTCCAGTTCATTAGAAACTCTGCAGTGGAAAACCAATATTCACTAAACAGAGGACAGGAAAGGTAAAGGAAAAATCTGTCTCAAAGTATCTTGCTTAAAAAATATGTTTCATTAGCAGCTGAAAACACAGTATTGTATAAGTCAGCTAGTATAGTAAAGTCATATTAAATTTAGTAAAAACTGCTGTTCGTCTGCAGAGCTTTAAAAGACACTATTAATTTTCATGATATAATAAACTTTCAGTGATTATGAGGGCATTACAGCACAATTATCAGTATGTCTTTGGTATATAAATTGGAAGGAAGTAGAAAGCAGCTCTTTGAAACAATTTGATTCTACCATAAAAGTTTCATCGTTTGAGTCCCAGGCTTGGGACATGGTTTTATGCACGTCAAAATCTTCTCTGTAGATATACTAATCTGAAAGGCATCAGTGGCAAAAGTCCAATTAAGTCCACTGAATTAATGATTTTATCCCAAAAGTTCAGGCTAAAGTTGAATATCTTTGGGGTTTTGCTTTATTTTGTTTTGTTATAAATCAGACCACATTAAATCCAAGCTGGATGTCATAAAGCTATGCCCTAAAGCTAAGCAGAAGATAGTGGCTGAATGAGGGAATTTCTGGGTGAGATTTTATTGTCTTGATACAGTAGATCAGAATAGAACGAGAAGACTATTTTATTGACTTAGGAAAACTGCAAAATATTTGTGCTGGGTTTTATAAAGTTTTTATAGTACAATCTTTTAATGGATTTCTTGAAATATTTTGATTTATCGTCATCAAGAAAAACCTAGAGTTATCTTTCAGAAAGAAAGTAAGAAATCAGTTTTCATTCACTTACTGCTAGCTGACTATCACTTGCCATATTAATAGTATTATCTTCTTCAAATAATGTTGGGTAATGTGATTTAAATGATTACTATCTCAAAAACCAGCAGCAGTTACCATACAATGCAATGCAAGTCATGAGCAAATGAATGAAACACTAAACCTTGAAGCATAAATCTAGGACAAAATTGCATCATTAACAGCTGCACGTGAATGATCAGGACATACATTTCTGAATCTGAGAAAGAAGAAATCTATGTATTGAAAAGTCAGTAGTTGCAAGCATTATCATTAAATGTTAAATTAAATTTAAAGTAGCTAATGATCCATCCAGGGTGAATTTAAAATCAAGACAGATCAATTTCCAAGGGTTGACCCATGTATGTGTATATTGTTTAAAATACTAGACGTTTCAAATTCTGATTCTCATGGGAAGGTAGAAAAGCCACTGGAGATAGCACTCATGTCACATCTTTAGCCTTTGCATTGTTGTGTCAGCTGCTTGTCTGTCTTCCTTCCAAAGCAGACAAAGCAACACAGGTACTTCTAGAGTATGATTCATGCTTTCCTAACCTATGTGTCTTTGGTACGACGAACAATCTTCTGAAGGTAACTTCTTGAGGGACTAGAATAACCTACATTGTGGCATTAGGAACAAAAAATGTATGAATTTAACAGCAAAGTCTAGGTGAGATGAATCATACCTCAAAAGTAGTCATATTTTAAAAAGTGCTTATTTTTACTTTTTAAAAATGATTCTAAACAAGATTTGATAATAACTGATAACATATTCCCAGTATGTCAAAAATAACTTTTTTTGTGATTTCAGATTTCCACTGGGAATAGAGATCTATCCAGTATTTAAGCAGAAGCATTTTGTGGTGGTTATTATGGTCTCAAAAACAGATAGTGGACAAACTGGATTAATTTTTGAGTTGTCAAGGATGTCATGGCTTAGCCCCAACTGACAACTAAGAATCACTCAGACATTCACTCATTCCCCCTGGTGGAGCACAGTAGCTATTATGACGAGAATTAACTCTATCCCAGCCAAAACCAGCACAAGGTACAAGACCCTTAAGGTTTTTAGAGAAAAAGTCATGATTAATCCAATTTTTGGACCTCGTTTTCACCTAGCATAAACCACTGAATCTGTCTAGCAGGTCTTTAGATCTGGATCATAAATCCTAGGTACTGGCATATCCCTGTCAATGCAAGAATGATTACATTATTTAGAGTAATTAAAGGAAGATGCCTTGTTTCTCAAAGAATATTAGTTCACAATGAACTTTTTTTTTCCTTATATATATTTGAGGAACAGGTGACATATTTCAAATGTTGTTTATGTCTTAATTTGTGTGATCATAGATTGTGTGATCATTAAATAGATCATTTAAAATCAGGAAAGAATAGGAGCACAGCCATAACAAAAAGGTACTAGAGTAATTCTATAGCATCTGGTAGATTATAAAACTATGTGATTTAATTGTTTGCCTTTTCTACTGATCTTTGGCAGCCATAAAATTATAAACCATGGAAAAGCAAAATTGCAGATTTTTCTGTGGATCTTGGCACCCAAAGTAGCTGAACAATTGCTAAATGAGATGTTTGGAAGAATATGCTCAGTTTAGAATACAAAGAAAACATATTTTTTTCTTTATTATAATCATAACAAGGTTTAGAAAGATCAGAGACGTGAGAAATTTAAAAAATAGAACAGATAAAAGGATATTTACAAAATTATTCTTGAGCTAAACTACCTTTTTTTTTTTTTAACTGCACAATACAAAAATTCAGAAAAGCTTCATGTTTGTTTTGTTATTGAGTTTGGAGTTTGCTGGGGTTTTTTTGTTGGTTTTATTTCTTTTCGGGGGGGGCTTTTTCTGTTTGTTTTTTGAGGAAGTGTCTGTAACACATATGGAAAAAATAACTTCTAACATGGAAAAAGAAGAGAGACAGTAGAAGATTCCACAAGAAGAGTCAATTTGCATACAGAGAAAGTTTAGAAAGGGTTCATATTTTCTCTTTCTTTACAGTGTCGACATTGGGGGTTTATCCTTTAAGATGGGTAGCCAAATGAAGATAAACAATGCTACTTCATTATTTATCCTTAGTATGAGCAGTCTTTTGTCAATTCTTTTGTCTCCTTTTTTCCATCTATTTTCATTAGCTACTGGTCAATTGTTATTGGTTTCCTTCGTTCCTGACAGTGTTTCTTATTGCAAGTTTTCTGTTTCCTGCTGATTTTGATTCAGTTCTCACACTGACAGATAACACTTACACTGGACACGAGTGTCCTGGTTTGAGACAAATTAAGGGAAATGCTCTGGAAGGAATGTCTCCTCCGAAGAAGGCAGGTTTAAGCCGCTCCTCCCCCACAGGTCTGGGAAGAAAATTTGCCTGGCTTCTCTCCCCCCTCTCCTGACAAACAGTTTAAAGACACAGGAAGGCACAGGATTCATGTCTGGCACAGGGCAGATGATAGGGAATACAGTGTCATACAGTCACCCCAGGACAATGAGACATGCCGAAAGCCTTCATCTGACACAGAAAGCACACTTACAAAAATGTATTTTTATAGCCCACTCTCCTTCTTCATAGGGGTTCCTAAATGGTTGGGATAAAAAAATAGGTCACAGAAATTTATCTTATATAGAGCTGTATAATATCACTGAAAAATATTACTGATAGTTTGGATGAATTATCAAATAAAACACAAATGAATTGCTTCAATCTCATTTAATCCTAAATGCTAAACAATTTTCCATTCAATATTCAGTTGGTAAATATAAATATACAAATGGCCAAACTAGTACTACATTTTGGCTACTGCATCAAAGAAGAACTTAAAAACTCAATGATAGGAATCATGAAACAACTTCATCTGCCTGAATACTGAGTATCCCATTTGATCTAGTGGTGGAAGCTTCCTCTATAGTTGCTGGAGAGCAAGGAAGATTTACAAGGTAGTTTATACCCTAAATTAAATGCCTAAAGTAGATGGGATTACCCAGTCTCTTTGTCTTCAGTGATTCTATAGGGAGTTTTAAGTTGGTGTCTTATAATACATATATTCAGCAATATAAAATGCTATGTGATGTATATTCTAGTCCTAACCTTATTAGGCATCAGTTTAGCACTTCACACTGTAGCCATCTGCAAGGTAGATGCAATATGATCGTGTCTCATTTGCAAAGCTGTCTCAGGAGATCTTTTGGGTGAATTCTGCCAGTCTCATTCACCAGTAACTCTCACACCTAAAAAAATGCGCAACTTCTTCAAAATGCATGGTGCTCTTGTGAAACAATTTATTATTAAGCACTTACATAAATGTGGTTGTCATTCACTTATCAATCTGCGATGTTTACATGGGTGCAACATTTGGTCTTTTGAAGCACAGTGAAGGAAACCAGCTAAGATTGCCAGGACAGCATAAAGGGTTGTAGCAGCTGAGATGATCATACTTCTCTCCAGACACAAGGAAGGATATTCTGTATGCTGATCTCTAAATAAAGAGATTGCACAATTGAAACAGTTAAACATTCATATGATGAGAAGAATTTCAGAATCTTTCTGAAATCATGATTGAAGATATCATTCAGCATGCCTTCATGTAGGTTTTCCTGGAACAAAGATGTCCCCTTAACTTTCATAACACAACCAATATATAATTCATTAAAGTTAAAACTCACTAACTTTTAATTCCTCCTGTGCATTGCAACTTCCTGTATCACTTCATAGTAAAATGAATCATAGAGCTTAAGATTCTTCATTGCAATATTTTTGAGGCTTTCAGTCTGTGTGTATATATCATAGCGTGAGTATGCTCCACAAACGCTAAAATTTTTACAGGAATTGTTTAGGATAATAATTTAGAAAACAGTTAAAACAGGAAACAGTTTTGTTAAATACTCTACAAGTTCTCTTCTATTTTATTTTTTTAATCTTACCTCTTAGACCAGAGCTTGCTTTGTTTAATTCCTGTTTTCCCCTCTCATTTTCTTTTAAATTGATGACTTCACCAATTTACTGATGGAAAAAAAGTTCTCCCAAGTAAAAAAATCAAAATCTCAAACTCAAGTTCAAACCGCTGTTTGAACTGTGTATTGGACATCAATTCTTATTGAATAATAGCTTCCCATATACTTCACTTCAAGATGTTAAGTACATTTTCTATCGGACAGTTTAAAGAATTAACATGATTGGGATTGTTAAACACCATTATTACCCTGTCTTTCCTAAACCACAGAGATAAGCAAGTTTTTCTTGATGAAGATCTGCCCTTTCCTTAACCTCAGAAAGTAAAGGACTGGTTTTCTTCCATGCTTTACATCATAAGCCACAAAAAAATAAGGATGCTCTTATTTCCAGGTGATGCTCATTTTCCAAACTGTGCTTCATATAAATGGAATTTCATATAAACTACCTGCCCAATGCCAAAATATTTTACCCAGAATATTCTGTCAATAGAAAAATCTATATTTTTGATTTTTATATTTTTGATTGAAAAATTCTGTTTATGTTTCCAGGTTTGTCATTTGGTCTTATTCTTTACTTGTCTATGCTGCCTGATAGGAGAGCAGAGACAACGCTCAGCACAACTAACCTTGACTCAGCATAAGGATTTTATAACCTGGTTTTGCCAGGAAAGAAACCTGGCTATGCTTATCTTTCAACAGCTGTTTAAGAGTACTCCCTAACCAAGGTAAGCCATAGACATAGCTTTACTGAGGAATTCTGGAGGAAATCTGTCAGGCACAGTGAGCTCTCATATCTCAGAGAGTTTCAAGACTTTCATGCAGACAGGTGACCAAGTAGGTAGAAACACAGTAAAGTTAATTTTGTCATGAAAGAATAATGTGGGAAGGAAGGGAGGGAGGGAGGGAGGGAGGAAGGAAGGGAGGTCATCATTCATCACAATTCTTAATTTGAAATGATGGTATTTGGTATTTGAAATTTTTTATCTACTATAGTCTCTCTCTCTTTCTTAAGGCAGAAATGGCTTATTAAACATCTTCTTCCCCATAAAGTAATAATTGACATCAGTCTTGAGGTATACAAAAGACACCACAAAGGTCTTGCCCTATGTATTGGTTTGGCATGGCCTGGTTTTGGGTAGCAGGGGGACACAGAGATGGCTCCTGTGAGGAAGCTGCTGGAAGCTCCCCACCATGTCCAGCAGAGCCCATGGCTGATGGCTCTGAAGATGGACATGCTGCTGGCCAAAACTGGGCCAATGAGAGAGGCTGGTAATGCCTCTGTGATTGTATATTTAAGAAGAAAATCAAAACAAGGTCACAGGATTTTGGATTCTAGTCAGAGAAGAGGAGGTGAGAAAATGTGAGGGTAAACAACATGGTGACACCAAGGTCAGTGGAGAAGGAGGGGGAGGAGGTGATCCAGGCCCCAGAGCTGAGGTTCCTCTGCAGGCCGTGGTGCAGACCAGGGTGAAGCAGCTGTGCCCCTGCAGCCCATGGGGATCCACGGGGAATGCAGAGATCCACCCGCAGCCCGTGGGGGAGGTGCCCATGGCAGAGTCGGTGGATGCCTGGAGGAGGCTGTGATCCAGTGGGAGACCCGGTGGAGAGAGAGGGCCCTTGCTTCCAGGCTGGAGCAGCCTGTCCTTGGAGGACTGCACCCCGTGGGAAGAGACACCCACGGCACAGCAGTTTTGGGAGGGCTGTGTGCCCGTGGGAGGGGCTCACGCTGCAGCAGGTGTGGTTTGGCTGCTGCTCGTGAGAGCCGACCCACACCAGGGAAATTCACGGAGAACTGTCTCCTGTGGGAGGGACTCCACGGCCTCATAGGGAAGGGCTCCTCTCCCTGAGCAGTGGACGGAAATCTCGGTGATGGACTGACCAAAGCTCCCTGCCCTGTCTCCCTGCACTGTCGGTGGGAAGGAAGGAGGGGCTGGGGGGGTGGAAGGGGTTCTAAGGGCTTATTTTACTTCTCGTTATCCTCCTCTGATTCTGTTAGTAATACATTCACTTTGCAACTTAAGTTGAGCCTGTTTCGCCCTTGAAGTGTTTTTCCCGGTCCTTATCTCACTCATAAAGCGCTTGTTAATATTTTTTTCCCTTTCCCTCCTCTGCCCAGCTGTGGCAGGGGAGGGTGAGCGAGTGGCTCTCGTGGGTGCCTGGGGTTGGGCCAGCGTCAAACCACAACAATCTTTTTGGTAGCGGAGGATGGTTGGGAAATCATGAGACCCTAGTAGGTCTATTTGTGAAGCTCTGAAGGGCGCTAAAAAAGGTGATTTATTTGACTAATACTGAGTACATGCTGGTTTTAGATAGTTAACAATGACTGGATGTAAACCTCCCTTCAAGTTTTGTGTAAGATTGAGGGTTTGAGATGGGCAGTATGAGCTACTATATTTTAACTCTACAGAAGCTCTATTCAAAAGTTTGAAAGAAACATAGATGCAATTTCAGGGGATTTTTTCACATCTCTGAGAATGCAGAAAGCAATAGATTTGGCTGCCTGGATCTGCTAATAAAAGGCCATAATATGCCAATATTTACCCTCATTTTCATCAATTAGTTCTAGGTAGTTTCACGCTGAATGTGTTCAGTTCAGAAAACCCTTTGCTGGCTGTTCTGGACACATATTGGTCAGATGTACAAACAGGAGTTTTAGGTACTTCAATTTCTATTTGCCTGGCAAGTGACACTAAAATGAATAGCTCCTGATTTGAGAGGAGGTCACACAGTAAAAGCTTTAAATGAGAGCACTCTAAATATGTTCTGACACAGCCTTCTTTGAAAGTTGATGAGATCATAGTGTGCATTGGGATCACATCCACCTTTAAGTATTTGTGTACTCCAGTTTAATTTTTTACCTTTGTGCTGATCAAAGCCTGACATATACATGCAGTTAGAAAATTATGTGACAGACCAATTGGAAAGAAAATGAGTTATAGGCTTTCTATGACATAACACAATAGGCATGTAAAAGGGAAAAATATGTTATATTAAAGCACTTTTTTCCCTATAAGCAAGTGTTAGAGTTTTTGGGGTTTTTTTGGTGATTGTACGGGGAAAATATATTTTATGGATGGCAACATTATTACTACTATTATTATAATTTCTACTACAATTATTTCGCTGCACAGTGTAGATTATACATTTTATTTCATGGTGATAAATTTCAGATTTTATTGTTGTTGACTAAATAATTTCATTGCTCAGGGGAGGTATTAAAATTGGCAGTTTCTTCTAAACAGTTTCTCTTTCACTTAGGAGTTTCAGGTACACCTACTAGAAATAAAATTATGAAGCACATTTTATATTTATTATTCCTTTTATTATTTACAGTGATATTGATAGTGATCATTTAGAATAATAGTTTGCTGTGCAATTCCATTTTTTCTGTAACAGTAATGTAAGGTAAAATCCAAGGTCTTCTCTGAAATTGCAGTCATTTTTTTCACTATGATAGTGCTCAAAGTTTCCATTTTTCCTGTTTTGCTTTGAGTGCTTATTGAATAGCTTTATTTAGATAATCTGAGAAATTTATAGACCTTATGTATATTTAAGTAATATAAGTATTCAAGTGGAATAGGCATATTTTTGGACTATACAATTATCTGACTCTTACTGATTCATGCATACTATGAATTTGACACTTAGAAGCTAATATTCTTTAGAGAAAGTAATGTATTTCACCTTTAGTCAAGAATAAAGTTTTTTCTTTGTTTTCCAATGTTTAACAAGGCTATTGGTGCTTTTATTTACCTTTTATGATAATAAATACTTGTAGATGTATATATAAATATGTAAATAATGTAAAAATGAATCCACGTTATAAAGGCTATAAGGATTAAGTGAGCCATAGTATGTCAGAAAAAGCATAGCTTTTCTATAAGTTATTTCTGGTTTTTTAAAATCTTTTAAGAGCTTTTAGTTGCTAAACATTTCCATATCATTACACAGAGAATAGATTTAAATAAAATGTTCTTTTGGGGGCCAGCTGGAATTCATCTGTACTGATGCACATTTTGAAGTAGCCTTGTTTCGTCTGTGGTATAGATTTACAAGCAATTTGGATACAAATGAATATTTTCTCTTCTCTGTGCGTAGAAATGAAGTTCATTGGTTTTGGATTTTAGCATTTCTAACCTTTAGGCACACTGCAATCTGCTATAACCTTGGATTCCAAATTTAAAGACCAGACTTCTTATGCATAGTATAGGAAACCAGGTGACTACAAGTAAGAGTCACAAAAGCAAACACCTGTTCACAAAATGAGAATGCCAAGATATTGGAGCACTTTAGGACAGGTATCAAGAACTCTTGGTATAATATATTTACAATAAAGTATCCTCTTCAGGAAAAAAATGCCCAGTTCTAGTTTAGCTGTCTCACAAATCCTCTGTTCCACAAAAATTCTTTATTTTACTCTGCAGTCCAGAGTAAAAAGCATTAGGAGAGAGGAATCTGTTTCCAAACATTTGTGCTTCTTGATTCGGTGTTCTGATTTGATGAGAGTGTTGGAATCAGGTCTTTTTCAATTGCAAATAAGTATTCTAATCTTTGAGGTACTGGATCATCTTTTGTGAGTTTTTCTTGAAGCAATTTTATTGTGTATAAATTATTAAGTATTCACTGGCATAGGAATGGAAAGAGAGGTTTCCAGCATCCCATGGGAGTACCCTAATCATCAAGATATTGGATATCCTGGTGTGAACTCCTCTCAGTATACAATTGAACCTATTTCTCTTTGTATAAATAATTAAACCAGATTTTGAAGCAGAAACTTGTAACCTGACTTTTCTGTATCCCAAAGGAGAACACCAAACAACAAGCTGTACAATCAGGTTTGCAATTTTCTCATTCTTTCTCAGTCCTATTGAATGTTCAATTATTTAATAGGGAGGGAAACAGTCTCAGCTGGAAAAATTGCTAATCGCACTGAACTAGTTAATAGTCTAGATGTAAAGATATTGCTTTGGAACTTTGACTTTTTTAAAAATTCAGCTGTCTTTATAAATTGGACAAAATACAAATTTTATGATCCTAAATGACAGAATCTGTTTATTTCAGTTTTCCCTGAAATAAAATCTCATATAGCTCAGGACTGAGCCAGTAGGAGAGAGGAGACAGTGGAAAAGACCTTGAACTCTCCCATAGGAATGTCTAAACCCATAGTGATTCTGAAATTGTAGAATAGCACCTTCAGGGCCCACCAATCAAATTTAAGTAGTGGAAAAGAACTAAGGAAATGTAAGCAGAAACTTATCTTAATATATTGTTTTTTAAGATCAGATGTTGCATTCAATACCTCTAAATATATGTATTGAAATTGCACTTCAATAATCTCAGATTGTTCATTGATTTATGTCTATAAATTGTAGATGTGTATCTCAGTAAGAATGCCTAAAATACAAATAGGATGTTTGTACGGTAAAACATAAATTCTGTAAATGAATGTAGATGAAAAAAGAAGGCATTAGCAAGCCTGAATAAATAGAAGGAAGTACTCAAAACTCTAGTTTTAGGCAATTGAGACTGATACGTGATTTTTCAAACCAGGCCAAGTTTGCTGGCAGCTTTATATGTATCAAACTTATGTTTAATTGTCTAAAGTGCAAAAATTTACCAAGCCACTCATTGTGAGATGTAAAATATGAAGGATAAAATTTTATACATTGGTAAAAATAGAAATTATAGCTGTAGCAGGCTGAATTACTGTTCCTGTTTTTGTGCTTCGGTCAGAAAAAAGGCCAGTACTATAAATTGCCTACATTAAATGGAATGTGATATCAAAGTGAGTTAGGGTCTATTGAAGTCAAGATGCTTGTGATAAAGAGACTTTCTTGTCCTCTGTCAAAAGAAGAGAAAACATAAACCACATTCCTTTAGTGAAGGTACCGAAGGATCAACAGTTTTGTATCTGGTCTCCAATGGAAACCAGCCAGCAAAAGATTTTGACTTGAGCTGAAAGAAGCAGACAGACTTTCCAGAGGAGATTGTACAAGTGGACTTACTTCAGACAATTCCAACAATTCTGGAAAACAAACGGAAGTTTGGAAATTAATAATTATAATTAATAGTAATTAAATTATTTAATACTAAGTGTGCATCCAAACAGCAGTTAGTGTTTCCTGAATTACCTTTAGACAGATATAATTGAACCATAGATTCAGATGCTCAATCACTGAGCTGTCATTAGAAGGTAATGCTGCTCTGGCAGTTTATGTCACCTTGCACTACATCAGAACTTTGGCTATTTCAGGCACAACAGCAACAGATTCTGACCAGATTCCCAATGAGTTTTCTGATTGTTTTGTTGTGCAGATCTTGTTAGAAACTTTAACAGGATAAAACATCAGTGGAAAAATAAAGAATACTTTGAAAGACACATGGCTATATATCTAAAATAATAAAAATACAAATGCCAAATATTAGGATGGAGGAGGAGGTTCTCCATATGCTGCAATCTGTGATGAAAACCATGATGAGGCAGGCTGTCCCCCTGCAGCCTGTGGAGGTCCATGTTGGACCAGATATCCACCTGCAGCCCATGGAGGTCCCCAGTGGAGCAGAGATCCCCCTGCAGCCTGTAGGACACCTCACACCAGAGCAGGTGGATGCCCAAAGGAGACTTGTGACCCTGTGGGAAGCTCACACTGGAGTAGTTCATGAGGAACTGGAGCCAGAGAAGGGGGCCTACACAGGAGAAGTCCATGAAGGATGGTCTCCTATAAGAGGTGCCCATGACAGTGACTGGTGAATGACCTCCATGTCCTTATCTTGACCAACGAGTCTTTTGTTATATTTTCTGTCCCCTGTCCAGCTGTGGAAGGGAGTGATAGAGAGTCTTTGGTGAGTACCTGGCATCCAGTCTGTGCCAACCCACTACATCCAGTAAGAGCATAGGATCTGTGGTCAATAGCACACTAGGATTCTCTAAAGAAATCATGTGCCTTTCCATGTTTGTTTGTTTGGGGTTCTTTAACTAGAGTTTTCAGAGATATAAACTCAAACCAAAAAGTTCTATTATATTTTTAGAGGTAATCCAGGTGTTTAATGATTTAACCTGTAGGATATATCAATTTATTTCCATATTGAGAGGAAATTTCTCTAGTTCTTTTTGTTGCAATTTTTGACTTTTAATGACCAATCTGGGCTATTAAGACAACTTTTGGAAAACATGAACCAGCCAACTGCAACAACAAAAAATTCATAAATCACATTGCCTTGCCACTGCAAAGTCTGCTCTGCTGCTGCAGTAACCAGAGAGCATATAATTTCCAGTAAGTTGCAAGGAAATAGGCTTATGTAAAAGCAGCAAACTGTTCTTTTACTTGAAGAACTTATGCTTCAGCCTGTCTGCCTTTCTTTCTGGCTTCACCTAATCAGACCTACTGAAGTCAGCAAATAATACGCCACTATTAAATTTTTAGTTATATTTCTATATTTTAGATGCTTCCAGAAGCTTGAATGGTGTATTTCATCAGAATATATTTGTATATTTGTAACTGTGCAATTTTCAATTCACATTATGGGAGTATTTTGGAATTGTGCATGTGAATTTACTGCAAGGCTTGCATAGGCTAAAACTAAATGAGCAGTTGGGTGAGAGGTTACTTGTAGTACCCCGTGAGGACTGAATGTTTGGTAAAGTACTGAAGTATTGTAGAGTTGCTTTTTTACCAATGGGAGATTCTGTCATTCAACTTGTATTTCTAACAGGACACGTAACTTTACAGCAAAAATATGACTTTATTCTCAAAATACAATGGAAATGCATACTGAAGCATGCTGTATAGGTACTCTCAGAGAGTGTGAAGTCAGAACTAACAATCCTTCAGACTGAAGAAGCTGTGTCTAAAAGGAGCTTGAAAACAATTCAGTATAAACTGCTTTTGAAACATATTTTGAAATAAAGTTGAAAGAAGAGTGCAACATGCGTGGAGATACTGACATATAGTTAGTTCCGGGGGGGCTCATTAATGGTCAAAATGCTGAAGGTAGCCAAGAAATTAATTGTGAAATACCTAAGGAAAGCCATCACCACAAACCAGTGCAGAGTAAATGAGAACAGCCTGGCCTAGCTCTAAACAACTTAGTTTGGGTGTTGACTAATATTGTTGTGTGGCAGTCTTCTGATGGGGATCAATGAGAAGTAGGGTAAAATAGCTTTGGAAAAATACCATGAAGCACAGATATTCTTCAACACTCAAACTGCTTTATTCAGAAGTCCCTAGGGTATCTCTGAACAACCTCAGTCTTAAAAAAACCTAATTTAAAAAAAAATCAAATATTCAGATTTGCTTATTCTGTTCGTTTATGGTGGTTTTTTCTTCACTAGAATATTTTTCGGTTGTTTGAGATCACACTATGTTACTTTTCTTCTCATTTTTCCATATTTACTTTGAGATAGGGCATTATGTATATGTCTTCCTTACTTAACTGGTGCTACAAACTGCTACACAATTTTCAGCAGGGTGTTATACAATGAAAATACCACATCTCATCTTTGAAGACCCAGACTGAAGCCTCTGAAAGCCAAACCCTAAGTGCAGGTAGAATGTAGAAAAGAGTCACTACCAGAAGAGACACTGTGCTAATGGTACCCCCTGGATTATGTCTATACACATGCTTGTGTTTGCACACTGTATAATGCAAGCCTAAAAACTTTTAGAAGTTCAAGAATCAGCAGTTGCCAGAATAAAGATTTCCATCTCTGTTTGGGCTCATCTTTGGATATGGACATTGCCTTCAGTTATCCATGCTTGTCACACTTGCTCTGTAAATTTCTGATATGCTCTGTAAATACATCACAGTGTACATATTCAAAATATGCAAAAGGCCCACCATGAGTGCTGTCTGCCTAAGTCACATTTCTAGCTGAGGACAGGCTATGGCTGAACTATCCTGGTTTCCTGCCCATTTTTTAAAAGGCTTAATTGGAAGGGTTGTTACTGTAAAAGTTCTGAAGATTTGGCAGTCTTGTCTACGAATGAGGCTGATAAGTTATTAGTCTGTTGCTGTAACTGCTGCCATCTTCCAAGGAGCTCAGGCTAAGTCTATGTTTTGAATGTGAATATATCAACAATACTAACAGGTAACTGGGCTTATAAAAAGCCCAACATTCCCTTTTTAAAAGGCAGATATGGATATCATGTCATCCAGCTTTAGACACATTTCAACTGTCCAAATTTAGCTTCTACTTATAGTCAATGGCAAAAATCCTGACAAACTCTTGTCATCAAAAAAGATGTACCTCAAGAATACTCAAACTATGTCTCTATATGGCCAACTTTAGGCCAACAATGGCTTTAAAATAGGAATTACAGCATGTGCCTGTGTTTATATCTGCAGTGGTCCCATGGACTGATGGGCAACCCAAGTCCTTGTCTATGGGAGGTAATTAACCACAAAAGTTGATATTATCTGCAGAAATGAAAAAATAAATTGTTAAGTCCCAGAGTCAGCACATGTATGAACCAATCCTAGATCTTTTCTGCATCTTGATTGATGGAACAGATGGTGAATATCTCATGGGCTGAGGAATTAAGCTTTTATAGTCAGGAA
Source organism: Falcunculus frontatus (assembly GCA_013398115.1). Classification (NCBI taxonomy): domain Eukaryota; kingdom Metazoa; phylum Chordata; class Aves; order Passeriformes; genus Falcunculus; species Falcunculus frontatus. Next base: position 2,425,504 of record VZRV01002858.1, read on the forward strand.
AACAGACCCCTTTATGTACTAAAACGTATCTTTCCTTTTGTTGATGTGGAAACAAATATTTTTCCCTATTATATGATAAATTTAGGAGTGAAGAGGCTTCCAACATTTTACTGATGGTCTGTTAAATGGTGTATTTAGGTACATAAGGTCATTATGTCTCTATTTCCTTGTGGTCTCTTATCTCTCTTTCATAGCATCATAGAATCATAGAACTCTTTGGTTTGAAAGGGATCTTAAAGTTCATTTAGTTCCAACCCCCCTGCCATGAACAGGGACACCTTCCACTAGACCGGGTTGCTCAGAGTACTGTCAAACCTCATATTAAACAATTTCAAAGATGGAGCAACTTGTCTGGGCAACCTGTTCCAGTGTCTCACCATTGTTATTGTAAAAAAAAGTCTTCCTTATATTTCATCTACCCTCCTTCAGAGCAAAACCATTACACCTTGTCCTATCACTATAGATCTTTGTAAAAGGTCTTTCTCTGCCTTTTTTATAATTCCCTTTATATGCTGAAAGCCCGCAAAATTCTCTGGAGCCTTCTCTTCTCCAAGATGAACAATGCCAACTCTCTCAACCTTTCTTTACAGGAGAGGTGCTCCAGTCCTCTGATAATGTTCATGGCTCTCCTCTGGACCTATTATAACAGGTCTATGTTTTTTTTGGACTGGGGACCTCAGCTGGAAGTTTATTATAAGAGTGTGGTAGAGGGTTAGAAGAGCACATAGAGGGAGGGACTAAAGTTCTGTTGTCTGATTATATAGGTTTTTATAGGGAAACAGGATATTTTTGGCTGAAGTCTCAGCTTATTGTGGCTTGTAGGTGCTTCCGAAATACAAATAAATAGCAACTGAGTTAATAACATTTTTATATTTTGTTCAAGATATTTCATCAACTCAGCTAGTGACACATGAAGCAGCACAACAGCTTTAAGGTATGTTTATGCAAGAAATTAGCGATCTCATTAACATAATCACTGCAGCCACATTTTTCTGCAGCAGCCGTGTCATCAGTCTGTTTAGGTATATAGATTGTAGCAGCAATAATAGATAACTTCTGACAAATAGATAAATTCATCACAAAGAATGATGAACCTCTGAGGTTATGCAAAAGTGGTTAGCTGCTTAACAGGAAATATGGAGGCCAAATGGGAAGTGAAGTTACATTTCTGCCTCTTATCTCATAAAACATCACAGGAAAATATTTGATTTATAGCTTGATGTTTTATGATTTTTAAAAAAATTTTTCTCTTGACTTTGATATTTTTTTCTTTCTTCCAGCATTAATGTGAATGTTATCATCTATATAAACAAATATGTGTGTTCAAAGCATGTAATAATATAGTATATTTGTAAAAATACTTCAAAACACATCAACAAAAATAACTACATTTGATATGGAAACTTTGACCTTAAACTAGTGTCATTTCCTGGCAATCAAATTTCTTTTTTTAAACTGAAAATGTTTCAGCTTTCTCCTCTTGAGCTTTTAGTTCCTGCTGTTTTCAGAAAACATACTCAGGTACAGGGACATGACTTCTGCATTAAGGAAGGCTGCTTTTGAAGCATAGCCACCTTTTTACAAGGTCCAGCTGCTCCTCATTATGTGAGGACATTGTTTAGGTTAGATTATTGAGTCCTTCCCTATCAGCATTAGGCAGAAGAAAACTCTCTACTGGCTGCTTCCCAAGACAATATTTTACTGTGCCAAAGAGTTGACACAGGCCTTGTGTGGTAGGATGAAGTAGAATCATGATTATCATCAGAGTTAATAGGAGTTTTACCGTTTTCCTGACTAGACATAACATTTCATCAAGAGATTTTGGGACAATTTTTTTCCCTGATACCTTGTTATTTTAAGCAGCAATCTGTCTTTTTTCTGCACTTCTTCCTCTGAGGCACACATTTTATTCCACTTAGTATAACAATAATAAGAAGAAATGTTAATGGCTACTTTAAAAATACAACCTTAGGGTTTCGAAAGTAAAATTAAGAAGTATTTTATGTTTGTGTGTGTATGTGTACATGCTTTGTTTGATTTAACTTTGGCAAAACAAGGAATAAAGATGAAAAAGTTAGATAATAATAATAATATTAATAAAAAAAATTTCTAAATTCTGAAATCACAATGGTGCTAATTCACCACGGGGCTCAGTCCCCATCAGTGATTGGAGAAAGTACCCCAGGAAAATTGGCAGCCACGGCTTTCTCTGCAGCCTGCACTGCAGGTGTGATGCTCTGAGCAGTGGCACAGGCTGGGACAGGCTGGCTGAGCCACTGCTGTGAAAAGGGCCTGGGTGTGCTTGTGGGCAGTGGGATGGGCAGGAGCCAGGAGTGCCTTGGCAGCAAAGGTGACCAACAGCTCCTGAGCTAGCAGGACTTGTCAAAAGGTCAAATTAAGAATTGTTATTCTGGCTTACTGGGAATGGATCAGGGTTTTTTTTCTGAAGAAGTAAAAAAATGTAGGGGGACAGTAAATAGCAGCCTTCTGATACCTACTAGTAGGTAACCAGAGATAGAGCCAAGCTTTCTACTAAAGGATGCAATGAAAGAATGAGAGACAGGGGACATGAATTGAAACAGAAGAGGTTCTGAGGGCCTAGCTAGGAGAAACCAAACCAAACCAACAAAACTGAAACAAAGGAAAATCACTATCAGATTTATTAAGCTTTTCCATAGGTTTCCCAGAAAATCTAAGTTCTTGTAGTAACTAGAGGCTCTTCTGAACGAAGTTCTAAACCTCTTGTCTGAATTTAAAGTTGTCTGTTTTGAACAGGAAGGTGGACTGGGTGACTTGTCAAGGTTCCTTCCAGTATGAATGATTCAGTGATTCTACAGTTTTTATGACTGTTCAGTACAACCAGTTTGACTCAGTAGCATGAAATGTCACATTGTACTGGTACTCTGAATGATTATCAAAATATAAGCTGAAGGAAATCAATGAAAGTTGTATGCGTTTATCTTCAGCAATAGCTGAGTCTAATAAAGCAGCATTTATCAATAAGCTCCAGGCAACATGGCATTTTTTAATATAAATGTTTTATCTGTTCTGTCACCTTTGCCTGGGATGTTTCAATTCAGCTAGAATTGAGAATTTGATTTTCATTTCCTCTTCTCAAAAAGATTACGTATGGTTTCCTTCAAGTTTAAGATGATTTCTTATGGTCTATTTAGGTGTAAGGCAACTCATTCTTGACATTATAGAAACTAAATTAAATTTTAGCTGTCAGTAGTTTTTGAAGTGTCAGTTTTACTAATGACTCCATGTGTTTGCAGAATAAGTTTTTCAATTAATTTTTGAATTCAGAATAAACCTATATCAATGCCAAATGCTACTGTGATTTCATACATTTCTATATGCTTAGGGTGTTCAGATAAATACTTAGCATATGTACATTGCAAGACTGAAAACCAGCCTTTTGATCTTTTATGCACTCTGCATAAAGCAGAGTGAAACACAAGTCTATAAGCACAAAGGGCTGAGCTGACATCTAGGCTCAACACCTGAGGCCATGCTATGAGTTCCTATCACATCTGAACTGGGAGATAAATTGACATTGCTTGAAGTTCTTTTCCTAAGACACATTGAGTCACATCACCTCACTTTTATGTCCCAGACCTCATCTGCTGTGCTCTGAACTTGGGTCTCTGGACGTCCTTTGGATCTGGGTCAGCACTTGCCATATTTGCATCTGTTGATGCACCTGTTTCCAACATCTGGCACTGCCTGTTGTGCCCATGCCCCATGGGACTGTGCTCCTTGTTGAGGGCACAGAACAAGCTGAGTTTGACCAATCCTCCTGGAGCTGCTGGTCCTTGCTGCTCCCCAAATCCTTAAGTAACAGGTAAGTTTATATCCTGAGTAGTGTCTAAAAGAGCCCATGAGGCCAGTTCTCAACAGCTATCACATTGCAGATGACTCAGGCTAAACAAATAAAAATAGAACATATTTCTGGTACCAAGAGGTTTCTTCATTTTTTCTATCAGAGACTGCATCCAGTATTTCTGACACTGAGTCATAAGTGAATGTCTAGGAAAAATGCGGGACAAGGCAAGCAGAGAGTTACACTTTTTCTGACACATTCTTTTAAAATTTATGTCTGAAGTGCTTGAGACCAAGGTTTCTCTGAATGTCCTCAATGAATTGGTACAGTCAGTTTTTGAACCCATGTAAACTTTTCATGCTTACCTTGTCTTGTTATAATGAACTCTAGATTTCACCTTTTGTTTTCATCCTGTCATGGAAAATATAGTTTGGTTCTTGCCTACTTTTTCAGAAACTGAGAATAATTAATTTCTCTCCTTCTCTGTGCAAATCAGACTTCCATATATCCCTTTTTTGACAAAAAAGGCCAATGAATCTGTCTGTGTAACTTCTATTTGCATGGAACTCACACTATACCTGAAGTTATCTGAGCTCCTTCCAGTTAAAGCCCTCCACAGTTATGTCTTTCCAATAATATTCTTTACTTTCAAAGATTAACTGTCATATATTTATATCTGTTATTAATTTATGCACTGACATAATGATGTTTCATATTTTATTCTCTGTCTTGCTGTATTAGCTGCACAGTGTTTGCAGAGTTTTTTTGCTTACTTTTTTGTTTTTATGTATTGATATTGAACAGTCTTCAAAGAATTATTATAACTTTTCTCTTTTTGTTTTCTTAAGGAGGCAATACCTAGTTCAGAGTACTCTTTCCTCATACACTTTACTTGTAATTTATTGGCGCTGAATGTTGTCTGCATTAGAGTGGTCATTATTAAGAGATCTTTCTACAGCTTCTCATGGCCCTCATCAAACTTTATAAACTTTTTATTCCCACCATTTGCTAGTCCATTTATGACTTCTGTAAATAAATATACTACTCTGTTCTATGCAATGCTTCTTGACCCAGGTGTTATATGAAGATGATCAAAATTTTCCTTAAAATCAGTTTTTATGGGTGAAGGAAAATCAACAACGAGAACTGGTACAAAGCTACATGGAGAATAAATGTAGTAGGTCTATAACAGGCTGTTTTAATTTGTGTTTTTATGCACTTAAGTATGAGAAGTAGATTAAAATATTTAAAATTATTCCTTGTAAGGATTTTAATAAACACCTTGTAGTGATTTGACAGTCAATCTCATTGGTTGAACTGGTGGAAGTACGTAAATCTGTGTATAAGTTTAGGTCACTCCTACAACTGAAGTACAGTGGGGAGATTTTTTTAAAGATATCAGAATATCAGCTTTTCAACATTTCTTGTTATTTAATGTAAAACCTTCTTTGCTTATGCCAGTGACTCCTTTCCAAAGGTATCTATTTCTTCATTGTATTGAGATCATGGACACATAATTTAAGGAATTAGGGAATAATATTATTAGGGAGTAATATTCCCTTAATATTTTAAAACCTAAGCCATATAGATGGTACACAGAGCCTTAAATTTTTCATACTTTGGAATAGAAAAGAACTTCTACAGCAGAATAATAGCAAGTATTTCCACAAGGGGACATTCAGTATCCTCGTTAAAGAGAAGATACTGTTACAAAATACCTTGGGAATATCTTAATCCTCAAGTGGTCCAATTAGTGTTGTAATTACAAGATTAAAGAAAAAGAAAACAACTTAGTGAAAACAATCATGATAAATACATACCCCGTTTAAGATTTTTTGCATTGCTTTATTTCCAAAGTAAATAGAAGATAACATGAAAGCATGTGAATGTAGGAAGATGTGTAGAGAAATTAAATGTCGTTTGCAAATGTGGAAAGACAATCCTGTTGTGATACCAGAAGGAAGTGGAGATCAAGTTGGTTTGTACTTAGAGCTAAAAATAGCTTCAGAGAATCATAGAATCATAGGCTTGGGTTGGAAGGCACCTTAAAGATCATTTAGTTCCAATCCCCCTGCCATGGGCAGGGATGCCACCCACTAAATCAGGTTGTTCAGGGCCCCATCCAAGCTGGCCTTGAACACTTCCAGGGATGAGGCATCCACAATTTCTCTGGGCAACCTGTTCTAGTGCCTCACTTCCCTTTGAGCAATTAATCCTTCCTAACATTTAATCCAAATCTCTTTTAGTTTAAAACCAGTCCCCCTTGTTCTGTCATCATCTGCCCATGTGAAAAATCACTCCTCCTTTTCCTTAAAATCCCACCCTAGGTATTGGAAGGCCCCAATGAGGTCTCCTCAGAGCCTTCTCTTCTCCAGGCTGAAGAGCCCCAGCTTTCTCTCATCATCACAGAACTGTTCCTGTATTTTAATTGTTTGCAAGATACAACATCTTTAATTATCTCTTTCTAGTAATTTTTAGTCATCTTCCTCTTGACTATTTTTTCTTGGACCAGCAAAACAGACTAGTTGATAGCACATATTTCTTACCTTTCTATCTTTGCAATTATGTGGGCTAAAAACAATTTAACAAGAATGTTAACAACAGTTTAATCCATAAATAGCATACAGTGTTTCTATAAGTTCAGAATAATGTCACTTCGTTTTGGAGTTAACATATAATGCAGTATTGATTCATCAGTATGATCCCTGCACTTCTTTGCAACTTGCAGCCGCTAGAGCAACCCACAGAGGGCCTGAAGACAGAGCACAATTTTCTATGTTTCTGAGGCTGTCTTAGGAAAAGAACTGTTCTGAAAGCTTATTTCTCTTAAAGGGTCTTTCATTGGAATTGAAAGGCTTGTTGGTTCTCCACCATCAGCCTGAATTCCTCTCCATCTAGGCAGTTACCTACAATAATGGGTGCATTTGTTTACAGCAACATTGCTCTCTATTCCGAGTCATTACCTGGAATGTCTTTGTGTTGCAAGAATTTGCTAATACAGGTATCTATTCTCAGTTTAATTTCACTCTGTCATGAATGTCTCAGATGAAACCTAAAGACCTAACTTTTTGCTTAGAGATTTTTAGCTTTTTGTGGTTTATTAATTTTTACTTCTTTCTCTCTCAGTTTCTGAATTCCTATTTCCAAATGTTTTCTCAGACTTCTTAGATGCTTTTAGCTGACAATATATAAACATGAAAAACTGTTTGAATTTATCTTTTCAAATGGCAATTAGGAAAGAAAAGCAGGATTTTTCTTTTTTTTTCTATAGATGATGCCAAACCCTTCTAAAATAGAATGCACAGCAGTTTGATTGTTCTTTTTACTTCTTTTAAACTTATTTTGATTATTAAACACATTGTGACATGCTGGTAGCCTTTGCTGATAGTATCAGTCCTTATTGTCAGGAGACATCCAAAGAGCAACTTTTGGATTTTCAGGTTCCAAGATGATGGAAATCTATTTTCAGCTTCCAAAGACAGAACTGTTTGTGCAAAAGCTCTTTTAACTCCTTTAATGAGAGATGTCAAAAATGAAAGGATATACATGGTGTTCACTTCTGATAAAGGTTCAAAATCCCTGACAGAGAAGTTTTAAAACAACTTCAGAGAACAGATGGTAAAAGACCTGCCAAAGGCAGCATATCATGGACCAATTAAAAAATAAGCTAGAAAAAGAAATCACCTAAGTTTTCTTGTAAAGAAAAACATATTAGAGACATTTTTACTCTTTTTTTTAATCAATGTAATATGTTTTTATTAAAGTTTATATTTGATTTAAATTGTAATGTTAGGTTTGCATATTTAAGCTATAACATCCAGCAGTATGAAAAACATTTGGGCTGATATAAGAATATAAACATTTACAGGCTCATGAACAGTAGCTTTTGGGAATAAAAACCAGGAACACAAATATCTGAGAGGAGAGAGAGAATAAAAATAGAAATAATATTAAATATAAGAATGTTAAAAATGTTAAATCAAATCAAGTATTCAGTTTTAATAACTGAATCTTTTACTTGGAGATTGATTATTTATTAGAGTAAGTTATCTATAGTTGATCCCAGAGACAGTGCAACAATAAATATCATAAGTGTAACGTAGACACTTCAGAAAGCTAGCTTTTGCTGTAGAGTTGTAAAACTGAGAAAGGGAAAAAAATAATATAGCTACAGTTGAAGAATTTTTTTAAACTTTCAAGGCCTTCAGTTTCTATCATGCATGAACATGTTGTTTCTTCTATACAGTTAGATTCAAGACTTTCTGGAAAACAAGAATTCTTTTTGCCAGCTTTTTTAGACTTTGATTACTGGATGCATTGGGATGCTAAACCCCATGGATTATTGTTGACTGTAAAAGCTGCATTGCCTATATTTGGTTTTTTAAAGTAAGACCAGCAAAAATTTTTAGAACTTTTAAATTTATGAGTCCATAATTATCTAATATTGTTACAAATACATAATCCCATGATGTTCCATGTGAGTATATTCACTATTCACATATATTGATTTAATAATCCAGATAAACTGTTTTCAGTCTGTTATCTGTTTAGAAATTATAAAATCTGACTGTGCATTAGTCCTTGTCATATTGGTTTTTTGCTTTTTTAGAGACTTAATGGACACTTTAAGAGTTCATTTCGGAGGGTAAACAAAATTGGAAAAATTCTTTATTCTTGCATGAAGCTGAAAGAGTTTTCATGACCATCAACTCTTTTCAATCATTATGTTTAAACATTCAGTAACAACTGAATCCATTTAATAACAACAAATAAAATTTAATTTATACCTGACATATAAATTTTGTTCCCTCCCCCACAAACCTACTTTAATAATTATATGCTATTAAATTCCTAAATTGTTTTTTTATCATTAATTCTTTGCAAACTTCTTCTGAAGCTCTTGCGAAGAAGTTCAATAGCATAGACTTCAGAAGTGTTTTAACAGCAAGGCAGACACATGCCAACTATTATAATCTGCTGAAAAAAGGTCTTATCTACCAATTTTGTCCTTTAGAATGCAAAGATCTGGTTTTGTCGAAGTTATTTTTATACCCACATTGAGTTGGTCAATGTTTGGTTCAAAAAATAGGGAAGAGTAACAAATTCTTTAACTCAGGCATATTTAAAGTGAGACTTTTCATTATTTACTTTGAAAGAAGTATGTTTTAACATTTTTGTTGAGAGGCAATATATTTTTTAATAAACACATGAACATAAAATCTATTCTTTAATCCAAAATATTTCCAGTTAACCAGCAAAGTTACAACAGAGTACAAACTACTGCAAGAACAGTCATATGGGTATATTGGGTATAATTTGTCCCCATATAAACCCATACATTTTTGATCTGCCTGCTTTTTCAAAGCATAAATCACTGAAGAAAAATCTCTACATTTTTTGCTTGGAGCTAGTTCTATTGCATTACATTTCCTACTCAGTCAACCTGCCTTTCATCTTCCTTTCACATAGGTCTCTCAAGTGAGTGGAAAATGTTGTTGATATTATAACACCTGTGTTATACACTGGGCAAAGAATAAAACATTTCTGTGGTTCCCAGCTGCCACTATAAAAGTGAAACTACTGAGGAAAATATACTTTGGCAACCTGCCTGTCTCAAAAAATTAAAATATATGAAACATACCAGAGAATCAGAAAAGACCAACTGAATAAATGTTATTTTTCATAACATATCATTCATATCAAGATCTTAAAGTGTAGGTGATCTTCCCCCAAAAACAGATTTTGTACCAGAACACTTAAAGATAACATAAGAAAGCTAAATAACAGCTCTTTTATGGCACCAAAGGGAGCTTCAAGCCTTGATTGCAAAGCTCATTTTTCCATGTATAGGTCTATATGTCATTGCCTTATATTCACTGTTTGCTCTTTTCAGCTGTCCTTTCTGATGAACAGACATGCACAGAAGCTCTCTATTTGGTGATGATTCATCTGTGCCATCTCACACAGAATCTCAGTACCACTTTATTTCCTGTGAACGATTTTATCATGTTTGCTCTTAGGTGAACTGTGATTCATGGATGTCAGCATTTCTTTTTCTTCTTTTTCAGTTTAACACTCTGTTACTTGTACCTTTCAAAAGTGTTGCTATGGCACAGTTTCTTCCGGCAGAGCAGTTTACTGCTGTAGGGTGCAGGTATACTGGGAAATATGGATCAAGAGTTTCATCTTTTTTTGTAAGAAATAAATAAAGTCCAAGAAAGTACAGAAAAGTGGACTCAGGTTAATGAATTTTCTTTCCTGAAAATCAGGGTTTGTGAGTATGTGATTAGTAGAAGGGCTGTGCTAAAGCTATTTGCTGTTGGAATTACTTAGAACTGAAATTTCTATTGTATAAAAATGAGACTATTTATTCAATAAAATAAAAACATTTTTAAAATCAGGAAAATATTATAATAAAAATTTGTTATTAATCAGTCATATCTGTTAGTCTAAGTGCTTGTGATTACTCTTGTTTGTAGGGCCAGAACAGAAAGGTGATATTTTGAAAAAAAAGCCTCCTAGGAATATACAAATGATTGGAATAAAAGCCAATTAATCGTGCTTTATAAATTTCTTTGCATTCCCCAAGAGGCACTAATGGTCATTATTTATCTCTTCTTAGCATTCAGTTTGAAATCTCTAAAAAACTGAGAGCTTTTTTTTCTCTTTGCAAAGGAGATCTGAGAGCAGGATAAGAACAAGATTGCATTCTGACCCTAGAAGAATTAAAAATCTTGTTAAATTATCTCTTCTGAGTAAATTTTTCCGGATGAAAAGAGAGGTTGTGATGCAAATTGACTTTTCATTATATGGTCATTATCCAGTGTGATTGTGGTCACGCTCTAAACAATGAAGGTCTGCCTCTCAGCTGAGGTAGTAACTTTTAGACAAGCTATCAGGATAAAACCTAGCTGTGTTTCTGCAATTTTTACTTTGTACAGATAAGTGCTCAAAACATCCTCTCACTGCCCCTAATTAAACTGTTAGTAGATACTGGAGAAGTTTTTCTTAGTATAAAATATAGACCTTACTTAAAAGCAGAGAGGAATTACCCCAGAGAAGCACAGCGAGCAGCGCTGTTCAGCATCACCTTCAATTGCACCATTCTATAGTAATTGCCTGCTTCCTAAGCTAGAGTTAGATCTTACCTCAAAAGTGTCTCCTTGAAATTCACTAAAGAAGATATTTTTTCTGACTGTTATGTTTCTCTTAATGATTGGCCCCTGCAGGAAGGCTTTCTAGTATATTCTGAGGGGAGATTTTTTTTCCTTAATATACGGCTTAGGACATCCAAACATGAAGATAAAACAACAAGCATTGCTGAATTTGTGTTGATCTGTACAGAGAAGGATAAATGACTTGAAGCCTTAACAAGGAGTGAAACAGGCTGCCTGATCAGAGTCACTTAAGCCTTCTAACTCTGGAGAAAATGTTTAACCTAAGACATTGAAAGTTTCCTACTTTCCTTCGCTGTAGACTCCTGACTCTTACTGCCAACCCTTTACTATTATATAGAAGAAAATAATGGAATGCATGTGCTTAGTCCTTCATAATTAAAGAAGAGAATTTGCATGTGATGGCTTGCTTCAGTAACTAAAACAAAGTATTTCTCCCTTTGTTCTAGACATTAGAACAGTTGAATTGACTTTTTATATAAATGGCCTAAAGCATCTAATGGATTAAATGATACATAATACAAAGTTGAGTAGGGTTGCAAGAATACTCTGACTATTCAATTAAAATACCCAGAAATCTTTTTAAAAATCATAATTACAGTAATAGTTGTGTCAGTTTTGCAGAGGAGAAACAGAACACAAACACACAGAAACAGAACAAAGAAAATAGCACCACCGTTGAGAACAGACTATGCATATGTTTTCTTTGGCATATTATGTGAAATGAAACATAAAACAGTGAAAAATGACACTTAGAGTAGGACTGTATAATGTGTCTATCTTCTCTCTTCTTTAGAAATTTATATAAAAAACCATCATATTTAGACTAGGTTGTCTAAATGGTAGCACTGAAGTTGAATCTAAAATATTGAAATATTAAAATATCACTATATATTTTTGAAACTATTCAAGTGATTTTGACAGAAGGTTCTGCATTTAGTGCTGCAACTTTCAGTTACTGTTGTTTGAACTGCCTCGTATAATTTATTTTCAGGTGTTAGGGAATCAAGTAATGTATAAACAGCGCTTGCATTTTCTTTTGCTTCTAATGCTGTTGTCAAGCATAGTAATAACTCATCACTCACACCTTCAGAAAAAAATATTTTGAAGATTGCTTGAGACAATTTTACACAAAATTTCAAACTCCAGAAAAGTGTGAGCTAAGTTCCCAAATGAATTTTAAAAGTAGGATCTTACGAAAAAGTGACATTTACGAAACCGAATCTAAGCAAGAGATCATTAATGTTTTCTTATTCTGAGGTTTTGGTATTTCTTTTTAACTTTGTTGCACCAAAGATATTAAGCTTGGTAGCATGAATGTCTCAGCGTTTCTGCATTTTCAGAATATACAAAGAGACCTTACCTATACAGACAGATACATAGCAGAAATAAAATGTAGAAAATGCTGAATATTTTGATTTGGGCTGTGTTTTACTCTGAGTTATTCAGTACATCATGATAAATGAGGAAGAGTGAAAGGCAGAACAAAGTGAAAGAGAATCATTGAGGTCCAGTGAGTTTTACATACACAATTAAAATTCCTAGGTGACAGTATAATGATATTTTCATAGACTTTTGAAGACAGATGATTTAACATTATTGTTCAAGAAAAAGGATCTGGTAACTGACTATAAAACATAGTCACTTCAGTTGGGCTGATATGCAACTTTTTTATGTGAATTATTTCAATATTTGGGCAATTTCTTTTATTAAAAATTCACAAATTGTCTGTAAGTTTTTGGAGTCTCAGGTGATACTGTTGAAGAACCATGAAGATTGATATAGTGAAAAACTTTGGAGTGCCGAAACTCTAATTGTCCATTGACATTTGAATTAACTGACAAAGGGACCAGGGAAATGAATTATTTCACTATTGGTATATCCTTCACCTTATAGTTTAAAAATATATACTTAAATTGCAATGCCTTATTTAACAAAATATTAAATATATAATTTTAAAAGCATGGTTCATCCTTTTCTGTATTTTGATAGCTAGTCCATTCTTAGTTCTTCCATGGGGGTTGCTATCACCTTAAAGTGATATGGACCTGCTGAACAAAACTATTGAACACCACTAAAATCAGATAATTGAGGTTTACTATCAACTGTCAAAGAATGGATGTGGCAAGCTATTAGCATTCTGATACAGCACTTCTCTGGCAAACTGTCACGAGAACAATGAGGCAGAACACCATCAGCCTATTTTCAGGATAATTAGAATAATGAAAATATGAAATAATACAGATGTAATTGCCATCCATTATAATTCTTAAAATTAACCTATAATTTGTCTCATCCTCATTGAGCAGTGTAAAATATTTAAGGAGATTGAAAAAAAGAAAAAGAAGAATTCACAGCTATATTTTGTAGTATTTAGTTGGATTGGTATAAAATTTCTAAACCCATCACTAAGCCAAGCTGGCACCATGAAATTACATTTATCAACCTTGGTGTTAATGCCTAATACTGGTATTTACACATATGATGTGCAAAAAGCCAGTGTGCAAGCAATGAAATAATTACATAGAGTAATAATACAATAATTATGGGAAGTTTAGAACATTTGAAGATAAAATATTATTTCAATCTGAAAATACTTGCTGTAAATTTTAAGTGAAAGTGTTGTTGATTTCCAGGACATAGCCCTATGTTTCAGTTGTCACAAAAATTTTGCTTTGACTTCAACATTCTAAATTAATTACTTCATTATTTTATTTTCCACATAACAATATGTATAATGAAGCTGGATAATAAAATCACCAAAACAGCAGAAATCGAGTCTGAACAATATTAGAAGGGAGTTTTTACTCCCACCTCCTTTGCAAATGTTGGGTCAGCTATATCAGTACCATATCTGAACAAAAACCTTTACAACCTATTCTGAGGAAGTGGATCTGAAGGAGCTGCCGCAGCCTCCCAAGAAATAGCTATAGTACTGCACAGTGCTCACTGCTGCACATCCCATCACAGAGTTTCCCTTCTATTATTTAATATCTGGTCTGAAATTAGTTTTGAGAAGGGAATAAACTCCTTAGAAGCTATGTTTTAAATATATGAACACTGCTACTGTCTTTTCCTTTCCTTAGTCTAAATATTCTTAAACCTTTCATTTTCCTTTCAGTGTTTGATTTTTCCAGACCTTTGAAAAGCCTCCTGCTCTCCCTGAGAATCTCTTTAGTAGAACCACTCCTTGGAACTTGCATTGTCCCAAATTTGAAATGCTAAGGATTTATCAGCTCTGAACACAGTAAAATCACTGTTTTACACTCAACATTTCTACTTGTGGACCCAAGAATACTGTTTGCCAGCTAATGTTACTCTAGAGAATCCTGTTCTCTGCTGATTTTAAATATCCTGTCTTATGTAGCTACTACTAACGTTATCAAGGGTGACAAGAGGAACATGTTCTGATTTAGATTTTCATTTTGCTGGCAATAAAAATGTTAGTGGAAATCTGCTTCCAAAACAGCATTCATTTCTTTTAAAAAGTATTTATTAGAGTATGTTACAATTTCTTTAGCCTTTTAAAGCAGTAAATCTATCTAGGTAAGGTATTTTAAGAAAATGGATTTCTTCTTTAATTTCAATGCATATGTACAATATAGCATATAAGTATAATGTTGCACAGAAGATAAATTTTATCAGTTTCTGTGGAATAATATTGCTTTATTAATATAGTATCTTTTTAAAGTTGTAGTGAGGAAGGAAAAGTAATTTTATTTCATGTTTTGTGGAAAGTTTTTCTCATTCAAACAGTGGATATATTTGCTGAAACCTGTGATGTTTTCTAGTACTATTTTAGCTATTTTTAACCAAAATAGAAACAATCCTTTTCTGTGCTAACTTCTTCTGAATCAAAACTCCAAATATTTAATAACAACATTTGATGGTGAACCCCTTTTAAATGGTATAAAAGGCATACTGCAATGAAGAAATGCTGTCTTCAAAAGATAAAGAGGTACACAATTCAAACACTGTTTATTAAAACAAATAGCTAAAATGAAAAGAAAGATCCTGAAGAAGATATTTTGCATTTCCCTTCATAGTGGTCAAGAAGTAAATTCATGGATAGAAAAGTTTAAAAGTGGAGGCACTGACGGGGCCAGTAGCTTTCAGGAGCCATTTTGCTGCAAAGGCCTCATAGCTCATTAAGCTAAAATTGCAATTATTATGTCAAGAAAGAAAACCTCTGCCATTCACATTTAAGGGACAGGGTTTACAGAATGACTCAGCTATCTCTCCATGCCAGACTCATCTATTTTAGCTCTTTGTTTACAACTGACTCATTCATATTCAAACACAGAATATAAGATCTCAGTTTTTAAATTAAATCATGAAGAGAGGACAAATGTCTTCAAGTAGCTACTTTTACACCTGGTGTTGTAAGTCGTGTCACAATTGAGCTTTTTGTAGCAGCGACAGAGCACTGTGCAGAAGAGGTGGTAGCTGTCTCCTTGGGGACTGCAGCTGATTGTCACCTGACTAATTGAAATTCCTCTGCAATCCCAGCTGCTGCTGGGCTGCTGAGGAGGTGATCGTCCTCTTCACTCATCGGTCTAGCAACTACTGTGTCCATCAGTGTGAGTCCAAGTGAAGCAGGCTCCCGGCAGCCACGTCCCACGGGCCCTGCGAGGGCTCTGCGCACTGAGGGCGCGGTGGGCATCATTCTCCCAGCCTCGGTGTCTGGCACGGAGCATCAGCTGTCTGCCCTGTGACTCAGCGCCTCAACGCCATCGGGCAGCCTCACCTCAGCTACAAATAGTCCATCTTGCGCATCCAAAGGTGGGATTAAATACATGTAAGATGCACATGAAACGTTAGGAGTGCTTACATAATTAAGTCCCACAATTTCATTTATAAATGTCACACAAGCAGTTGCAGGTGAGGAGTCCAACCTAGAAAATAAGTGACAATTTGAAAAGGAGGTTGAAAATGAGTCATCAGCACCACAGTCTGAGAGTCAGTCTTTTGTTTGTTTTGATTTCATTTCATTACATTTCCTTTTTTTATGACTGCATTGCCTTGCTTGTTGAGCTATAAAAAAAGAGGACATATTTTGTCTGTTTATACTCTGCTCACTCCAAGATGTTAACTGAGTCATCAATAAGCATTTATCTTGGCACTTCCCAAGCATTAACTCCTCACATTTGTCACAGAAAATAGGAAAGATTTTCTCTTTTCAAAGCTGAGCTCAAGGTTATTCTTGAAAATGGCATTCTGTTTAAACATCAACATTTTATGGAAATTAGTATTGAAATTTTTACTTTTTAAAATGACATTTTAATTTCAAGCATCTGTAAGGAATAGCTATTGACAATGATGTCAAACCATTTTGGATTACAAATCTATAATTTCAGCAACTGTTAATAGGAGTTGTAAACTGACTATGTCAATGCAAAATCAGCAAATGTCATTGAAAATAGCAGTACTGTCAATAGCACTTTTAATGTTAATTTTTTTGTGTGTGTGGTTTTTTTTTAAAATAGCAGTCATACTGAATAAATTAATGGGAAAGTAAAGGTAACAGAATTGGGACTTACATAACTCAATATAACAAATTGATCAAACGTCAGACACCAGGAGACCATATTCAGTATCTTCCTCTGCCAGAAGGAGGAAGATGAAAGCTCTGTCCTCCATATGAATACCCTAACAACCAGATTTGGGGCTAAAGAGAGGAAATATACATAATGCACTATTTAAGCAAACATGTTTAAAGATTCATTTGACCACAGAGATGAAATAGACCTTAAACGGTTTTCTATGATCATGCTTAGAACATTATTTTAGAAATCACGAAAATTTTTGTTTGATGCTAAATACAGGGAGCGATATGTTCTTTAGGAAATGGTCATTGGATACAGTGTTACTGAATACAGTATTGAAATACACATATTTGAAGTAGAAACAAAATTCAGATCTTTATTTACAAAAATTAATATAGTCTAAAAACCTCTTTCAGTCTCTACTTTCCATTTTTTCCCAATATATTTTTCAGGCTTTTTTTTCCCCCCTCAGATATAAACTTAACTTCTTCCATCAGATTTTCAGTTGCAAAAGCTATAACTTTGCCACACATTCTGTTTAATGGTTACCACTTTTATTATTAACAAGACTTGCACTGCAGTTTAAGCTGTTTTTTACTTCCCATCTGCCACGAGAGATTATTCTATTACTTTCTGAAAGCCTTTTCTGTTCTTGAAGTTGGAGCATCTTCAGGGTTGGAAGTCATCTTTCTGCATGTTGTGTAACACAAGTCTTTCTTTCTCTCTTCTCTTTCTCTCTTTTTCTCTTTCTTTCTCTATCTTCTTTTTAAAATTTTTTTTCCTGTTCATATACATCTGTGTGATGCTTTTTTTATTTCTCAACAGCATGATATTGTTGACTCATGACCTAAAATATTTTCTGAAGAGCTGTTACCAAGTCGATCATTTCCTGTCCGGTGTTTATGTAGTCAACACTTCCTGAGGACATCTGTGAGCTGTGAACCCTGCTCTGTGGACCACCTGCCAGTAAATTATATGTTGTAATGTTCAATACCAATGCCAAAGTACTTTTTGGAACTCTACATGGATTGTGGCATTTTTTTTAACCTCTCCATATCAACACTGAATTGATTTTTAGACAGTGTCATTCTGGACCTAATATTTTGCTGATTAACAAAATTTGCAAAAGTATAAGAAAGTGAAGCAAAGTGAAATGAATATCTTTCCTGCAGATATAAAACACAAAAGTAATCATGTTTCAAGTTCTTACTTTTCTAATAGTCCAGTTTCCATCCTATGAAAAAACATGGTGATTTTAGAGATGCATGTGGACAGGACTAATACAACACAGTGTCCATTAACTAGTAGGTTCTGGTGCACTGTCCTGAATTGTGTAAGGCAACTCAATGGCTAAATAGCTCCAGAATCTCCACTGAAATAGGGCTTTGTCAGCTCCTGGGGATGTTTTTCTGCATTTTATTTACCATGCAATCATCTTAGTTCTCTGATAGAGTTCTAGGCAGTCCGGAATTTGGGACAGTACAACTGCTCAATCATTCTCTGTACATGCAGTGAGACAGAGCAGGGTTTTCTGGCTTGTGATCATAGATGTAAAACTGGATCCACTACCATGTGCCAGCTCCATGACAGTAAAAAGAAAATCATAAGCAGGAAGAGGCTGATGGGTCTTCAGAGTGTTCCAGGGGGAGTGCTGACCTGCATGCCTTCTCCACAGTCTGAGCATACCCACAGAAAACACTCCAGTTTTTCATTTCTATCATTGCTTCAACATATGGTGCAGGTCATCTCTTTTTATACTCCTACTCACTCAAAAACCCAGAGAGCATTTATGTTTTAATGATTTCTTTTGCTCAAGCCTCAGTTTTACACCCAGAAGTTCTTGTGACAGCAGGGAGTGGTAGAATACAAGATGAACACTGGAAAAACCCCACTATAATCTCAATTTCACATACACACAAATGCAACCTATCGTTTTATCAAGATAGATACAATACAGGTTGTAACATGGTACCTGAACTGTGTGAGCACAAGATAACAACAAACACTTTGAGAATACAGGTGCGGATAAACCCGGGGGTTCTGGACACGTAGCTGCAAATCAGCAACAGTCAGTATCTGCTCACTAAGGGAAAGCAGTCTTGAAAGCTGGACAGAGCTGGTTTATGGAGTAATGAAGAGAACAGAAAACATACATACAGCAAATGTAAATCACCCCATATGCTGTCAAAACAATGGTAATAATACGGAAGTTAAATGATGAGGGAACAGGTGATGAATAAAAAAAGGAGAGAAAATATAAATACCTCTAGTATTGCCCCTGGTTTAAGGATGTTATGCCTGATCGATGCCACTGTTTATCTGCAGCAATTCTTCTGTTCTGTTTGCCAGACAAAGAACATTGGTTTTTTTCACCTGCATTCACTCTATTTTCCTACCTAATTATATGTAGTGTGATCTTTTGGTGAGGAAATCAAGAATTTTTAAAAGCTGAACATGTGTTTTTGCTCCAGTTTTTATACACGAAAAGGTGATTGATACGATAGAACTGAACCAGATGAGTGATGCCCTATAGATATGTAGGTAGATCAATATATATTTCAATAAATAGACTGCTATTTCCCCAGTATTTTTATATTTGTAAGCAAACTCTCTATAACTGATGAACTTCATTGATTTAATAAACATAGAGGGATTTATTAAATGCTGTAGACAAGGAGAGAAAGTGTAAAACTCAGATATTGCAAAGATATAATCAACATATATCAATAAGAAAATATTACTTATTCAATATTAAAAAAACACTCCTCAGTGCATATCTATTTTGAGGCTGTAAACTAACAAAATTTGTTGGAAAATACAAATCACTAGCAAAGAACTTCACTAGCAAAGTTCATCATACTAAAGACAATTTCAGGGATTAATAAGTTCCTAAGAATAAGAAATAGCTTTTTCTGCATGGATATTAATTAGATATATATCATTGTCATGTCCAAAAAATTCAGTAGAGAATAATAATAAAACCTGAAACCTGAAACCACTACCTTGACGTGACTCACTCTTTGTGAAATACAGCTCCTGCTGCTTATGAAATACTTGTGCAAGATTTTGCTACTGTAAAGTACAATCATGTATGCTCTTGGTGAAAAATTTGGCATGTAATACTTCTCTCAGCTGCCCTCTCGGGAACACACTGAAACAGAATCAGAGAATCATTCAAACTGAAAAAATACCCTTAAAATCATTGAGTTCAACCGTTAACATGACTAAGTCCACCACTAAACTGTTTCTTAAATACATAAAACAATATTTTGATACATTTGGTATTACTATGTTTTTAAGATGGGGAGGTGCTATTTGATAATGGCACAGAATTTCTAATATAAATAGATTTTTTTCTTCTATCATAAATAATCTGTATACACACATGCACACGTACTTACATGCCTGTGCAAGAGTGGACATATGCAAGATACTGATCAGCAATAATGAGAGACTTTGATTCCTCACCTCCTTTCTTTTCCACAGTACTGAATTTCTTAGATAACCACAGATTAAGTGGAAAATGCTATTATTTCATACTAGCAATGGTCATACAGTCTTGCAAGGGAATTAAGCACAAGTAAAAGAGAAGTATTGTTGAAATGTATTTCAACAGGAGACAATAATGCAAACATGTTGATGTTTCAAGCAACTGAGTGGTCATAGTAACCCAAAAGAACACTTTAATCATTGGTTCTAGCACAAGGTACTGCCTCCAGTTTCACTGGGCATCACTCACAAAGCAGTAAAACTAATTTGTTCCTACCAAAATTACGAGAGAGGGAAATCTTCTATATAAGAAACTGGTAACTGACCATTATTTTTTGGACTGTGAAACATCCAAAAGAAGTCACCAGCCCTGGAACCAGACCTGATCAGGATGGGGAATGAGCACAACCCATGTTTCAGTGAATGGATAATCTGACGTTTCTAACTCCTTTTCTTTCTTGGATTATTTTGAGAGAATTTCAACTCAGCAAACACAGCATGAGTGGTACCAGTGTTTCTGAAGAATTTGATAATCAAAACACATAAACTACTTCAAAGACTATCTTGCTTGCCAAATTAGCTTTAAAGCTCCAGCTTAAGTAGGAGGTGATTTTCTCAGCTGAGGAATATCGCTCATTAGAAATATACTCCTTACATGCCAGACCTGCTGTTTGGACTATGAGCTGTGAGGTGTGACCACTTCCAACAGAGGCATGTCCATCATCCTTCTGAGTTTTATAGTTTCTGCATGATTTGCCCTGCACTTAATGTTTCCCTCACATCATATTCTCATATCCATGTGGCTGAACTAACATGTATTTAAAATTATTTATATTTAGATTGCATTATTTCACTCACTTGTGATTTCTGTGTGAAGTAGACAAAGTGCAGAAATAGTAATACATCAGTTTAAGCTAGTGTGTTTCACAAAGCCATTCTTTATCTACAAATAAATATATTTATTTTTTGGATCAAGTCTGTTATTGAGGGATCATACAAGAAAATACGTAAATAAGAACTAATTGAAAATTATTGTTACTTTGCATGTTCTCATTTTTTATAAGATTATTTATAAAAATGGACATGTTCAGGTTTACTCAAAGCTTTGTTAGATCTTAGCAATAAAAGTATATATAATACTGTAATATGATCTATGAAAAATATGCTGTGTCATTCTGAGGATCCTCAGCTGTTTTCTATTCAGAGAATACCTTGACCTTTACCAAGAGCCAAACTAAAACTGATAAAACCCCAGGAGTGCATATTGTTTTGCAACACAAATATTGTATTATTTGAGACTGTCTATTCCAGTGATTAAATTACACTGTGAGAAAAAAAAGCTTTGCAACCTCCCTATGTTTCTATCTTTTCATTTCAAGTTGTCCTGACTTTAGCATCATAAGAATGGTAAGAGAAATGCTAATCAAATCTGGGTGACTACGGCTAGTCTCATTAAATTCTTACAATAAAACAGAATTAAATACAGCTTGAGTACTAATTGGAAAGAATATTACAAAACAGAATACTTGTACACTGTAGATAATAGGACAAGGAATAATGGGTAGAAATTGAAAGAGGGGAAATTCAGGCTGGGTATTAGGAAGAAATTCTTCACTGGAACAGGTTGCCCAGGGAGGCTGTGAATGCCCCAACCCTGGAAATGTTCAAGGCCAGGGTGGACAAGGACTTGAGCAACCTGTTCTAGTGAGAGGTGTCCCTTCCCATTGCGGGTGGGGTTGGGACTAGATGACTTTTAGTGTTCCTTCCAATCCTTAACATTTAACCAGTATATGACTTTATAATACAACTTTTGGCTGAGACACCCAAAGGTGTAGATAAGGCTAAAAAATGTCTGTAAGGAACTGCCATTTATATGGCTGAAACTAGTTAAAACTGCATGAGCTGCCTTCCATCGATTCACAGGTTTTCTGCCTTCACTGTTAAAATCTGTCCAGGTTTGCAGTTATTTTAGTATGTCTGGAAAAAAAAAAAAACAAACTAGTATTATTCCATTTCTATGTGTCCCTGTATCACTGGAGAGTTGGAAATTTAAAGATGATAATTTTCTTTTTCTTCTCACATTTTTCATCTTGCTTCCATTTATCTCTATGAAGATACATATGTTCAATCTAATTTTGCTACCATGTTCTTTTGCTTTTGAATCAATGGTTTATTTTTCCCTTCAAGATGATAAATTTTTTCAAGCACTCTTGTCCCTGAAAAATAATTTGTTCCATGTCAGTTCTGCCTGTCTCCTCAGCTCTTTTTCTACCCTGTTGTGCTTGCTTTGTTTCTAATATTCCACAATCTTTTTTTCCTTCTACATCACTCAGCAGCTTGATACTCCTGGTTAATTAGTGCTATCAGTACACTATTATTATTCACTATTACTCTGCCATAGGGCACTAGCAACACAGTAAAAGTGTTATCCCACCTTTTTTTTTTTATGCTCCTTGTAACATCATATGGAATGGCTTCATAATATCTCTGTCCAGGTACCGTTAATCTTATTTTGCAGGTTTTGTCTGTTTGGAGAGAAATTCTGTCAATTTTTCATGAGACGAAAAGTATTTTGTGTGAGTCCTGGGACTTCAATGAACTAGTTCTGTCAGGAATTTTCTAGCTTCCAGATGATAAATTCCTATTGATTCTAATGGGACTTGAGATCACAGTCCTTGATGCTCACGCATTCGTCTCTCTGCGTAGTTCCAACAGTTCATATTCACACTGCAGAGTTTCGAAGCAGTCACCCAATGATGGAAATCCATCAATTCCAGTCATAAAAAGAACAAAAAAGTGCATCAGCAGGTGTTTCTAACATTAATGTCTGTGTACATATATGAGTACAATAGGAGACAATAGTAGCAGTTCAGAGGTAACTAACCTGTGGTGCTACGATACTGGCAAGATCAAAACCTGCTTATTCTAATCTGGTTTCTGATTCCTTGTCTACAAACTTTCAAAGGCCTGATTGTCTATAAGGATGTTAATAAAGTGGACAGTGTATGTAATGCTACGCTGTTAAGAGACAGTGTAATGTGATTTCACAAAACTATTTTGTCTATTAAAATGTAAAAAGAACGAATTTCATGCTTCAGAAGATTTCAGCTGCAAGTGACTAAGATCCCAATTTTGACAGAGATACAAATTTACAGTCAGCAGGAGTCAGAGATATCATATCGCTACCATGTAATAATTTTTTTCCTTCCATTTTCATTATTTAGCAGCACAGAAGGCTTGAAGACAGCGATATTGTATGAGGAAAAAGGAAGAGTTGCTGGCTATTTAAAGACTAGCAACTAGAACTTACATACTACGTAGGAACTCTGATGGAATGATAGAGGAAAAAAATAAAAGTTGCAGAAATAAATGAAGTTGTAAAGAAGCACCAAAAGACTGATCTTTATGCACAGGTCCAGAAAGGTGTTGACAGTTACCACAGGTAAGCTGTAAGTTGTTTTCTTTTTAAAGAAAAAGCATGGATTCATTTTCCAGAATCATAGAGTATTTTATGTTACAGATATGTCTGGAGATCTCCTAGCCTGATCCTTCCCTCACAGAAGGTCCAATTACATCAGGTTGCTCAGGCACATGTACAGATGAGTTTTTAATTCAGTGATTGAGATACCATAACAACTTTGGGCAACCTGTTCCAGTGTTTGACCAAACTTATAAGAAAATAATTTCCTTTTGTATCTAATCAGAATTTCTTTGCTCCAACTTTTATCCACTGCCTCTCTTCCTATCCCAGTGCACCTTAGATCAGAGAGCCTGGCTCTGTCTTGTCTTCGCCCTCTCAGTGGTTGCCTTGTTTTCTTGAGGGTGAATAAACTATTTTCTCATCCTTTCCTTCCAAGTCATGAACCTTCAATCATCTTGTTGGATTTCCACTGGACTTGTTCCAATATAACAATGCATTTCTTTTGTGGGAGAGACCACAACTGGACACAACACTCCAGATGGGGTCTCACAGGTGTTGAACATAGGGAAAGGTTCACCTCCCTCGAGCTGCTGGCAACAGTTTGGCTTCTTTGCTAGAAGGGTTCAACTCATTAAACTTGTACATCAGCTCATTTTCCTTGGCACTGCTTTCTACTGTTCATGTGGTAATTCCATCACAGATGAGAAGCTCTGCACTTGCCTCTGTAGAACTTCATGAGTTTTCCAGCCCTGTGAAGCCTTTCTGAACCGGCAGTGTGGTGACGACTCCACTCAGCCAAGTCTGCAGTCTCTTGTGAGAGAGACTCCATCACATCACCCATGTCATTAATGAAGACACTTTATTACAAAGGCTAAAATATATAAAAAAGTGGTTTTTTTCACAGATAAAGAAAAATGGAAAAAAGAGAAGGGCCTTCATAAGAACCAGCAGTTTCTCTGTGTAGCAAATAACTCTGAAGCAGGATATTTACTTGTCCATTTGTTTATATTGAGTTGTTAAAAGTGTTCAGTTAGCACTTTTCTGATGTGATATGAAAGATAAGAAATAATCAGTAATATTATTGTGAAGGACTGCTTTAATTTAGCTTATTTTTTTTGTGCTGGGCCTTACCAAAATTTATCTAAACTGCAGAGACAAAAAACGAAGAAGTTCGGGGTGACCTTCAGCCTTACACATATGACCAGTGAAATACCTGTACTGTTTAGCCTGTGACAGTAACATCATCCGTCATCCTAATCTCCTTATATCACTTTCTAAAGAACATCTTACTGAGGAAAGGAAATGATTTTGTGACAGATCATAAAATACTGTTTTTAGCCAGTATTCCCAGGATTTCATCTACCAGGTTTCCAGCTGGTTGTGTATGATGCTCTGAAAGATACAGAAATGTCATTCATGTTAAACACCAGTTAATTCCACATTTTTTCTCTCAGTACAAAAGCAATTACTTCTATCTAGTTAAATCAAGCAACTTGGTCTCTTTGTGAACCAATTGCTTCAACACAAAAAAGGAAAGAAAAAATGTCCGAGTGCAACTCATTCTTGCTAAAAATGAATTGACATGTTATACATTTAAGGTTAAATAAAATGCATAAGAAAAATAGTGAAGAATTACATATCAGCATTTCTTCCCTCTGCACCATTTTCCTGCTAACAAGCAGGTTAGTTAGAGATTCAGAGGATTACAGAGCACTGAATTTTTCCAATGCATTTTGGGAAAGCACGAGGTTCCAGTGCTTACTGGGACATATTATTAGACAGTCATATTTCCTAACATGTCTGTATTCTGCTGAGCCATGAAGAGTGATAGATTTGTGGTTTTTTTCCAGTGATGTAACTAAAAAAACCTATAAATTCTAATTGTCTGCGCTTTTTTTACAGTGTAGAGCATTAAACCAAGTAATTTTATTGTAATACGTCCTTGAGTTCACAGTGTTCTAAAATATTGTAAAACTATTAAATTTTTAAAAAATTAACAACTTTAGCTTCATATATATGTGTGTCAAAATATAAATATATGTATTGGGAGTGAAAGAATGAACAAGCAAGAAAGTAAAAAATAACTATTTTTATTTAATTATGTTTGACCAGAGTCAGAATATTTTGCTGCATGGGCATAATCCTAAATATACAACTTAAGTAAATATCCCCAGTTCAGCAAAAGAGCAGAAATTATTATATTGTATTTTTTAAGTCCTTGTGTTAAAGAAGCGCTAATTCAGTCCACTAGTCTTCTATAAATCATGCTTCTTGAAGGACTAGAACTTCAAGATATAATACAGTTGATTTAACAGTAAAAAGATATGAATAGGATAGCAAAATCAATGTCACACAGCTCTACTTCTGTTATGGGAAATATAACCAATGTGGAGAATTCTACTTTGCACCTGACTTTTCTGGATTCTGTTGATTTGTTATAGGTAAACTATAGTTTTAACTTTTTTTTAATCCTTCTACAGACTGCAAAATAAGTTGAGAGAGACAGAAAAAACATTTTTTTCTCAGAAAATACCTTTTCTTCCCCCTAAGAAAATCCACTGAAAAATTACTGGATTTTAAAAATAAAAATTAAAATCCTGTTTATAGCCCTACACTATGAAGAATATCCAGAGGGTGGTGACATGAGAGATTACTCATGTTCTGGTTCTGAATATAAGCACAAATGCCACTTATCTATATCCTCTGGATCTTAAGATCTCCCAGTGGATACTTTAACACAGATTTCAAGACTGGAAATAATACAGTAAAAAAATACACTAACCCGTGCAACACATAATATTGTCTTTTCTGTAGTAATCAATAACTTTTGTGAAAGTTCTTCAGGTGCTAGTTTTCAGGGAAATTTAACTTCCCTCACTTTCTCTAACAGCTTGGCAGCATTTAAAATGCCTATTTATAAGGTATCACTGGCTGTCTTTTTCCACATCTTGTAAGCTGCTTTTGTGGCTAAGCTGGTGTGACACTGAGCAACTCAGACTTCAACCAAACGAAAAGAAGCTGAGCCATTGACTAAAAGCAAATAAATAAATAAATGAATAAAATGGAAGCTCTGAAAAAGAAACAAGAGGAAAGAAAGAAATTAGGCAAAAATGAAATAAAAACCCCCACACCAAAACCAAGACCAAAACCATTTACTGTAAATACATATATCTTATCAGTTTCATATTGACTTAATTCAGGCATAAGTGACTTTCTAATCAATAATAAATCAAAGACAGAACACTTGTAAGTCAGAAGTAATATTTTGAGTAAAACCTCTTTATATTAGTGACATTTAGGAGATAATTAACAAAATGCCAATTGGAAAAATGAGTAGTATTTCACAAACTTATTATTAAAACATTTCCTTCAATATAATGTTTCTATAAAAAGTTCCAGGAAATAGATTCGTTGAAAAACTAAAAAGTGATACAGTAATAATATTTTAACAGCATATTAAAAGGCTGTTTAAAGTTCTTGTTCTAATAAATTACCTTTCCACCGCAGTTGCAAGGACAGGAGTTTCAAGTCGGTGTTAAATGAGCACCTGCAGGTGACAACTCACATGGCACCAAGAAAGAAAGTTCTTTGCCTCTCAGGAAGTGTGATCAAGTGTTTACATAGCGCACTACTTGTCTTTTTGCTTGTTTGTGCACAAATCGTTGATGATCTTTTGGTGGAGAGGAACAAATGATTGCTCCCATTCTTTCTAGACTTTGTTTACACAAACCTCTTGGCTGTCCGTGCGGCTGCTGGCCAGGGAGAGCACAAAGATGGCACATCAGCTTGTGTGCTGAGCTGGGGCTGCCCGGGGAGACCAACCCTCCTGGCTGAGCTCCCTGCAGCTGGAGGTCACCTCTGCTGCCCTCAGACACCTCCTGCAGGAGCAGGCATACCTGACAGCATGAAAGGCTTGCTGGCACCCAGAGCAAAGCAGAGGCTGCCTCACGGCCCCTACAGGAGAGGCCAGGGATTGGGAAGAGGAGGGGGGTAGGGCCCCGTTGGCTCAATTTCATGCCTAAGGCAACAAACTTGCTGTTCTGAGATGAACACTTGTAAGATTTCACCTGTGTGTAATTAAACTGGTGGCGAGCTAAGGATCTACCACTGGGTGAAGATGGAGGGAAAATTTGTAGTGAAATGGTTTTGAAAATGGAGAAAACAGATTGTGGAAAATCCCATCTCCTAGTTCAGGGTGCCTGGGATGAGGCAGTTGAAAAATAAAGGTCCTTGGGAACTCAAGGATGGAGGATTTTGTGATCCTACTCCTAAGAAAAGGCTGTGGCAAGCCTTAAACTAGCAAGCAAAAAGAAGGACAAGAGAGCTAGTAAAAAACAGATGGGAAAGTGAACTTCAAAACTGATCTGTCTTGTTAGCAGGGCTCATGGAAATATCACATTTCTCTGCAAGTTTAGTCTCAACAAATTCTGGCAGAATAAGGTTGCAGTAAAAGAGGTTCTAGTGGTTTTTCTAGGAAGCAAGACAAAGAATTGAA
Source organism: Falcunculus frontatus (assembly GCA_013398115.1). Classification (NCBI taxonomy): domain Eukaryota; kingdom Metazoa; phylum Chordata; class Aves; order Passeriformes; genus Falcunculus; species Falcunculus frontatus. The sequence goes on from VZRV01002858.1 coordinate 2,453,453, forward strand.
GAAAGGAATAGAATAAATTTTTCTGTTTGGGGAGCTGAACAATGACCTATACTTACTGTGCCATGAAACTCCATGGTATGCTAGGGAAATTAGTTCTCTGAATTTTTCTGGGTCCCTACAGTCCATATACTGCTTATGACTGCCTTAAAAACCTGGATTTTTCTGGCAGAAATTCTGACAAAAATTCTGTCAATGCTTTTAACTTACATATTGTATTTAAAGAAAAGTGAGGTGCAAAAACCCATGCATAACTTTTTAAAATAAGGACAGAACATTACTGTGTTCATTCTAGCATATAGCTCAGTTTACCTACTGGAGAGATAATGGAAAAGTAGTGTTATAAAAGTGGATAAATTGATGCCTTTAAAAAACTTCAGCATGCTTGCAAGTGATGAGTGCCATAAAAAGTACATAAGGAAATTTCTATTTCTTTCTTCAAATCATAGTTTGGATACTGGGCAATGGAAAAAAACCCCTAGTCTTAATAACGTATTATTAATAAAATGCAGTCAGATATTAATGAATGATCTATGTCTCAAGAGCTTCCTATGATGTTACCTGAATGAGAGACAGGCTGTCTGGGAAAATATGTAGGGAAAAAAATGTGACCATATAAGAGAAGACTATACCAAGGTGTAAGTACGTAAGAATTATGCTGGTTTGACTGCCATATACATGACATTTCATAACCTTTGAAAACATTTTGGGGTTGGATAGACCTGTAAATGTCCCTTTCAACCTATATGGTCTATGATTCTATGACTGTGATAGCATTGCAGTGTTGATTATGCTGTTTCAGGTTCAGGCTTTCATGTCTTGAGAGATATTTGTATTTTTTGTGAGAACCTAGTAACAGGCATGCTCATCATAACTGAAAGGAGGGTTTAGCTGTTGTTAATACCTTCCCATACAGATCCACAGGTCCCCTCTAATAATTTCTCATTTGATATTTTCAGTATTTGCATTTTCACAGATTCATACTAGCTGTTTTGTTTAGAGTTCTTTATGAAGTACAGCAAAGCATTTCAAAAAATCTGTTTTGAGGCTAACTTGGATGTTAGTGAAAAAACAGATTTCACACACAAAATTGTCAAAGCAGCAGGGGATTTGGAAGTGCTTGAAAGGAAATATGGAAAACCAGCATAGCAGTAACAAATAGGGGATGCCAGGCACAGCAACATCTCAAATTCTGCTCTCATTTGAGCTTAGATTACTAAATCTTGGGCCACCCACTATGCGGAGCACTGAAACATCTTTGGAGAATAAATATCTTTTTGAACAGAACATAATAATGAAAGTACACACTTTTTTATATATCATCCAAGGTATGGGAAATTTGGGTTCTTCAAATTAATCATGAACTGCATTCCAGAACAGTAATTACAGTATGTTATTTCTAGATACAAATAAAAGAGAGCAGGCTATCTGTACAGGTCCTGCATTAAAAAGGACTATAAGAAAAAAAAACAAGTTCTGGATTCTAGGAACTAACTGTTGAAACATCAACTGGCAACCTGACTTCAGTTCCCAGGTCTTGAAATATTTAATATCTTTAACATTTTTTGAAAATAGATATATTCAAAGATCACAGAATAATATCTTTATCCCAAAACTACAGCCTCAATACTAAGGGATCGGCCTACCTCAGTTAAAGTATTAGACAAGATAATTGTCTTAGGAAATTTAGTTTGGAATCCTTTCTGTGTCTGATAAGTTTTATGACTTGCTTCCTCAGAGGGAGCGCTAAACCAAAGGCTGTTGTCCGACATGTCCAGATCTTTTACCCAGCTTGACGAAATCAGTCACATCCCCTGTGCTTTGTGCTGAACTTATGGCCATGGCTTTGTGCTAGGAAAGGACAGAAAAGGCCTGATAAATTGCCCATACAAGGAATTATGGTGTGTTTAGATTAGAGGAGGCTTTGTCAAGGTGGTTGCTGTGCAGACCAGGATTTTCAGAAGTCACAAACATATAAGTTCTAAACAGCTGTCAGGCTGAAGAGATAGTCAGTTTTAAGTGCCTCAGCAACTAGGCAGCAATGCAAATGTGTAAATAAGCACAACATTTTTCTAAATATTGTTACAGTTCTAGTCAAAGAAGTTTTAGTCAAAAATTTCTGTTCCCAGAACAGATTCCAATGGTTTTCTAGTTATGTTGATATATCTGTATCTATGTCTAAATCTATATCTTTTCTGTCTCTAGCTACCGTAGAATCTGTTGCTCTCTATTTCTATTGCTGTCTCTATCTGTTGATATCTACGTGTAAGTGGGGAATTCATTAATTGATAATGGTTTTGGATATTCTCCCAAAATTGAATGAGTAGACATTCAAGGCTAATCAAGTCACCCTCCAAACACTTTACATTTAGAAGAGTGGGAAATCTACCTCCAGAGTCTGATTCATTTGATCTGAAAACAAAGAATCTAAATTGGACTAGATGACTTTTGCTTGACTTTTCCTAATATTATTATTCATCCAAGGCCTTTGAAGGGTTTCTAAAAAAAAGTGACACACACACCCACACACACACACCCACACACACACACACACGTACACACGTGTATATCACTATACAAACATGTTAAGTTGATTATGGCCTCTGATTTTTTTTTTTAGGGGAAAAATACTCTATTACATTTACGCACATAATTCTATATGGTCATAAATATATATAGACTGATATAAAGTCTATATATACAACTGCACTAGTTCTTTTACTTGCTTTTGTTTTGTTTGTGTTATAGTGTCTATGTATATGCACACAATATATAAAATAGTTGTCAAAAAAGTGAAAATAATCTGAGGTACCTGAGCAGAAACTAATTCCAAATGAGACATATAAGAGTAAAGTACACAGTAACAGCATTCCTTTGGTCCATAGATTGCCGAAATCTTATAGCTACACTATTTCTTCAAATAATAGCATGCTGTGCTTATTACATATTGGAGAGTCTATAAGTAAGTTCCTATAGTTATATACATGTTGCTTCTCTCCAGATTCACGCTGCGTAGCATTAGTGACTTCACGTTATTTTAGCTAATACAAATTAGGTTAGAATCCAGACGATAGTTGAAGTGCAGTTGTACCTTTCTTGGGTAAGTAAATATCTGTTTGTTTCTAAAAATAAATTTTTAGTGATAGAGGAAGTTCTATTCTCACCAATAAGATAAAATTATTTCTAGATTCTTAGCATGAAAAAGGCTGGTGACCATAGCTTCCTCAGAGTAGGCTATAAAATTGGTTTTATTTGCTTAGTCTTAACTCTGTATTGTGTGTATGTGTCAGAATCACAAAGTTCTATGTAACTTTGAAAGCACCTTGTCCTCGAAGTAAAAAAGAATAATATTGGCTTCAATTTTCTTCTATTTTATTTCTGCTTTTCTCCTCCAACAAGCTAGTCAAATAGACTCTGCTGCATGAGTAAAACAGATGACAGAGGAACGCATCACGCACAGTGTCCCTGGGCATATTTTGTTGACTTTAAATAGTATCTAGCACTTCATGACAGAAAATCATTTCCATTTCAGAACTTTAACAGCTGAAATAACAGAAGGATAGGTAGGCCTATAGTGGTTCACTAAATACACAGTAAGAAAAGCTTCAAAAGATGTCCTTGTCTGAAGTCTTTCATGCATCATTTAATAAGCTGAGAAACTGAATTACAGTTAATAGTAAAATATAACTTCTTTACTTTTAATGTTAAAAACCCGCTTGTGTTCCCTCTCCTACTGAACTGTACAGTAACATGCTACCTAGGACTGTTTACATTTTGTTGGTCTGAGAGAACAAGTGGCACAGCATATTGTTCTAAAACTAACAATTCATTAGTGAATGTGAGTCGGCACTTTTGTTGTTTTAATGACCTGTATATATTTGTCTGTTGGGGAAAAAGAAGGATGGAATTTCCACTCCTTTTTCTTTTCAGTAAATTTCTTACAATGCGAGTTATTTTATTCTACCAAAATTTGAATGTATAGCCTTTCCCCTGAAATATGCTGTAAATCGTTACAGACTATTATGCTTGTAGGTGGTTTATGACAATTAAACAATTTTCAGCTATTACAAAAATACTTTTTCCTCATGTTGTCTGTTTTCAACCTTAACTCAACTAAATTTAGAAAGCGTCTGCGTCTGAGAAAGTCACTTCTGACACCCTTCAAAGTCACTGAAGGGAACAGGCTCTTTTAAGGTGTCACTCATCTGATAGATGAGTACATTCAGATGACATCACATTAATTTAATCCTAAAGTGTTTTCCTGTTCCTATTGACTATAAAGGAACTTCAGATGACAGTTTCAGACACAGCATCCTATATTTCAGGCTCTGCATTGGTCAGATTAATCCTGTTAAAAATGTCCACTTTCCATCTACAGGGTCAATCTCAAGGAGCCAGTACCAATGGAAGAAAGAAAAAAAGACACTTGCTGAAAAGGGAGCTCATGGCACCTTCCTGGCATTGTCTGCTCTGCCTGTTGATGGAAACTGTGTGCAAAGCATTTGCAGCTTTAGAGTGTCTGCCCTATCACCAGCCAAGACATTCACTAATATTCGTGTGACTTGATTTCAATGTTCTGAATGCTCACAGACAGAACAGTTTAAAGCTTTGCCCTTTTTGACTAATAAGCAATAGATTCTCAATGTGCTTTTTCTAGATAATACTTATTATAGATTAGAAACAGTGTCACGTATGTTTGCATGAATGGAAAATCAAATACCAGTCAAAAGTCATTAATTCTCTAATATATTATTTCCAAAGAAATGTTAAGAAATATTGATCTATTGGAAAACAATCAATAAATTTTGAGAAAAGTAAGATAATATAATCAAATAAGAAATGAATTATGGAGTACTTTCTGAGCTGCAAAATATCTTTAAGGTCAAGTTTTCCAGGCGTTTGAACATTTAAATTAAGGATGCTTATGAAGTAAAACACTTAACTTTACATACTTTGTTTTGAAGTTACTGCTGCATAAACACAAAATTAACCATAGAGTGACACGCTCTTTTGACTAGGTACAGTTTATCTATTTGATATGTGGGTAGACTGGAAAAAATACACGTGAAAACATCTAATACATGACCAAAATTTCTATGGGATCAAAATAAATCTCCATTACAAAATATCAGATCTTTAATAACCTGTAGCAATAAACATTAAGAGATATTTGGATATTTATAGGTGACCGTTGGAGAACAGCTTAAGAAGTTATTTCTCAGTAAAATTGTCATTTCTCTAACTACCATACTTAATCTATTGCGTGTAAAGTAAAATGGATAAAATAGAAAATTAAATTATTCTCGGTGCAAAATAAACAATTTTTTATTTCTGCTTTGAATATGTTAAGAATGTGCCCACATTCTGTTACTTTTTATGGAATGAATAGAGATTTAAAAGAAAAGGAATCTATACAGACCAGGTATAAAGTAGATTGATTTTTTAATACTTGGATAGCATTAGATAATTTTCAGTGCATCAGAAAATGGGAAAAACAGTGCTACCTCAATGAAGTCACCTCTTCTTCTAAACAAACAGGGAAGCATTTAGCCTATTGTAGATATTACACAATAAAAGTTTATCTCAATTGACAGGATGGTTTCTCTGTACAGAGCATGACATTACTTCTCCTATGTTTTGAGCCTCTAATGTAACAATCTGTAAATAGTTACAGTGGTGGAACACTTCAACCTTGGCACATCAGCCTCGATCTCTCAATTGTAAATTGTTTCATTCTAGCGTTAAAGAGCCCGGCTGTCAAAAAAAATACTCAAATCTTTATTTCAAATGAAATATAAATATTCAAGTGTATGAGAAGACAACCTAGTAAGAACAAAAAACCGGACAAATAGTGAAGGATCACATCGTGGTTTATTTTCTGAACATCCACACTTTTAACCTTCTGAATTCCTGTCACAATACATACATAGAAGCTTTGCAAAAAGGCTCTGTCTGTCAGTAGTGGAATCAACAATACTTTGATTACCACAGGTTTTGTTTCTTTATATTGGTGTTCTGTGTGGATCCTCAAATGACTACTGTAGCTTTTTCTGTCTTACAGCACTGCCTGTGGGCATTAGTGTGTCTCTTCTCAGTATTTAGCCACTAGTTCTTTCAGAATTTGCTATAATCTAGTCTTTTTCTTTTGTTTCTGTGGCTTATATCCCTCTGAAAAAAAGATTCAAACTAGTCAAAGGTTCAAAAGGATCTGGGTTTTTTAACGTGGTTTGTGGACTTATTTTGTCTTTGTTTTGGTTGTTTCTGAATTGTTTTTTTTAGGGGGGGGTGGGAAGTTTGTTTTGTCTGCTTTTTTTTTTTTCCCCCCCAACAAAAAAGTATATCATGGTGTTATATGAAATATTTTATTTACCAAGGGGAAGAGGGGGAAGGACAGGCACACACTCAACCCCCTTCAAAACAGAGAAAAAATACTCACTATTATTACTGATGTTCTAAAAGCACCACTACTTTCCTAAAAATTTCAGTGTGCTAATAGCATAAAGGTGCATTTAGAGATCTCATTTCTAAAACCTGCAGAGACTTCTCAGTCACCAGCAAAATGTTTTAAATTGCATAGACAGACATATAATTTCTTTTCTAAAAGTCTTTGACAGTATCTTGAGATCCATTATAATAAATCTTGATTTTATTTCTGGATGACCCTCTACCAAAGGTGCAAAAATATTCACACTATTGCAGGCCTTGGGACCCCTCTCTATCTGACTTATTCATCTTAAGCTTATTCCTGAAGCAGTCTTCCATTGATTTTATTTTATAAACAATACCAAAACATTTTAAATTTGTAATCACAGTTCTTTAGAAAATCACTCAGAGCTGGACTCTCCAGAGATATGACCTAGATATAGGTCATAACATATGGTAGAATGGGATGAGTTGCTGAAGCTGTGTCTACTGAAGCTGAAAAAAACAGGTAAAGAAGTAATGTCTATCTATCTGTCTGAGCCTACTCTTTCCTTCCAAAATAACCATGAAGGAGACTGGGGAATAACTGTACAACAAATGGGATGTTGCATAATCATCTTCCACCTGGATCCCTAACCTTGAATGAGGAGGCAGCAGAGTCCCATAAGATTAATGTAGCGTGCATCAGTTGACAGATTCTTTGGTGCTGTACAGCTGTTCTGCATCAGATCTCCAGCAAAAGCTGAATTCACCTAATTAGTGAGTTCAGGCCCTATGTAAATGTAAACATGAAGTGATGTGATAGAGGATCAAATACAGAGGAGTGGTTTGGGTGCTCTGTAGTCTGCATCCAGACCCCATTCAACAGCAGGAATAACTATGACTCTCTTAAACAGGATTGTGGTTGTAACTGGGCTCAGCTGCAGAGGTCACACTCCCCTATAGTCCCACCAAATACCCCCAGGGGTAACTGAGTCAATCTCTGTCCCAGTGATACGTAATTGTAATTAATCTCTCCCTTTTGCTTGGACTTACCGACCAGAGATAGTACTAAATAAGATGAAACAAATTTATGGCAATAATTTTAATGTGTTTGTTTCTCAGAGCCTGGCCCCTGGATTTTTAGTTGGGCACAGCTCAACAGTTACTTAGGTTATACTCTTGACTTATACTACCCTCACACTAATTGACTAATTTGACCAAAGCAGACAAAATGGCCCAACTGATGCATTAATGTATGCATTGAGGGCCACACAGAGCAGTCCTTCCAACTGGAATCACATCCTGGCCACATATTGGATCCCAATCCACAGTGAACTGGCGGAAGACAAAATTGTTTTGATGAGATTGGAGCAGTATAACACTGTGGCAGTTAATATGGAGAGATATTCATCCTTCCATCTCGTGGGAGGGCTTGGTCAGATATCCCAAGGTACATGAGGTTCCCACCTCTGAACCTGCCACGGGAAGAAGCATCAGCTGTGGTGAGGGAGAAGGTGAGAGTAGCAAGGAAGAACAGGACACTCTCTGTTGCCTACCTTCCCTACCCTGGTGACCAGCACAGATCTGGCATCGGAGGACGCCAGTGGGGAAGGTCCTGGACAAAAGCCCATCATGTCCGAGCTGTGGAAACCAGACATACCAAATGCTAGGGCTAATTGATCATTTAAAGAGATGCCATGGGAGATTTTGTCTCAATGTGCCAAATGTGGAAAAACAAACAGAAAACATCACAGTGTCACCTGCCAGTTCCCACAATGTAAAGGGGCTGCAGAAATGGCTCCCATTGGAGAATGGACTTGTGAGGTGTGTTGGAAAAGCTTTAAAACAAAAATTGGTGAGAGACAACATAAAAAACTAGTGCAACCTGTTGTAATCAAGTAAGTCCTTTTTTTGATAAGAGTTTTATCCCCAAAAACTCTCTTCCTGTAGTGAGTACAGAAAAAATGTCGATCATTCACAAGAGCCAAATATAAGGGTATCAAAAATAGTTGCATTTCAGGAGAACTGGTTATACCACTTGGGATATGTTTTGTATAGTTTTATTATAATGATCACTAATAGCAAAAGACTGTTTTTCACATATATGTCTTAAAGTAGCATCATGCTCTTCTCTAAAGAAAAGTTGTCATAGTTTAGGAAGTGATTTTTCTCACTGAAAAACACATTAAAGACTATATAGCCCAGGAAATAAATAATATTACTTTCAAACATCATTAATAAATTAGTAAAAAAATCACTTAATAACTATGAAAACTGACAAAAATTAAGTCATTATTAAAAATTTGCTTCAGGATACACTGTATGTTTTCTCCTTATTCCAGCTATCTGCCAGTTCTTTCTTTGAGGAATAGTTTGTTTAAAGGAACTGATTTAATAATAAAACTAAAATTAAAACCAAGAAAAATTTATCTTCTTGTGTTGGTTTTGGGTTAATGAGTTAATTTTCCTCACAGTGGCTTGTATGGGGTTACGTTTTGGATTTGAACACCCTCAACACAGGGTTGATGATATAGACACATTTTTGTTATTGCTGAGCAGGGCTTACACAGAGCCAAGGTCATTTCTGCTTTTTGTGCAGACACAGTTGGGAGTGCATGGGAAGCTGGGAGGAGACACAACTGTGACAGGTTAGCCCAGCAGACCAAAGGGATGTTCCAGACCATATGGCATCATGCTCAGTACATAAAGTGGGGGTGGGAGGAAGGGGAGGGTGCTTGGAGTGATGGCGTTTTCCTTCCCAAGCCACCATCATGCATGATGGGGCCCTGCCCCCCTGGGGATGGCTGAACACCTGCCTGATCATGGGAAGTAGTGACAGAATTCCTAATTTTTCTTTGTTTGTGTGTGAGGATTTTGCTTTCCCTATTAAACTGTCTATATCTCAACCCAAAATTTTCTAGATTTTACTCTTCTAGTTCCCTCCCAATCCTACTGGTGAGGGAGTGAACGAGCAGCTACGTGGGGCTTGGCTGCTGGATGGGATTAAACCATGACACTTCTTTACTTGATGCTTAGGGTACATCTTGCAGTAATAGAGAACAGTCTCTGCTGTCATGAAATATGTGTAAGGGTTTCACATTCCTGGGAAATGAAAAATAAATATTGATATTTTACATCACATTATTCATAGAGTTGATATGTGGAAACTCTTTTAAAAAATATTCATACCATCACATACCGTGTTTTTATTTAATCTTACAGGCACCCCAGAATCAGCTCAAATTTCAGTTCATAGTTCTGTGTCATATTAAGCTAAAAGTAGATTGTAATGGGACACTGTTAATGAAGATGTTGAATATGCATTGTGCACTTACACGTGTTTGTTTTCTTGTATTATAGAGAGTGTGAACTAAAATAATTCCTTCCCAAAAATCCTGCCTAACTATAGATCCTTGGTCTAAAATGTAAGAAGGTTTCATATCCTAAAGGTCCGGAGGGACAGATATAGCAGAAAACTCATCTGTCTGACTAACTGTAATTTAAGAGTCTTAAAAACAGTTAAAATGAAGTTTATTCACAACAGTCAAGTTGCTGGCTCTAAAAGGAACATTTCACTCTTGAAAAAGTTTAACAAATGGTGGTTTAGAGAGTGTGCTGGTAGATTCTTCAGCACCCGAATACAGGGCCAGATACGTATTAGAGTTAACAGATGTCAAGTTTGTTTGTACAGAGATGTTTTACAAGCATTCCAATGACTCTGCCTAAATCTCCATTTACAACCTTTCTCTTGTGTTGAAGTGGAAATTGAGACATCCAGACACAAATTTATTCATAGCTATTTTCTTCTAGCAATCTAAAATCCAGAAAATACATTCTCAGTAACATGTAGCCCAGCTTCTACTGAAGAATCCTGGCTTGATTAGCTTTCAAAAGTATATTTCAATTAGGGAAATTTTATGTTGCAGAGGAGTCTCAAAGCTCAGTGGTGTAAACCTGTCTTCCACAGGTTCATAAGACACATGACTGAGCAATAAAAATGGACAGAATAATTGTAAATTTTATAAATTACTTGAATTCAGCTAGAAAAATAATAAAAAAACCTAGCTGTGTGTGAAATGAATTTTTAAAAATATGACCTATAATTATTAGTAGGACCAGCAAATCAAATCAGTTGAAAGTTGTAGCTTATGCAATTAAAACCGGAAGAATCATGAAGTTTCTTCAAATTTAGGATGTAGATGCGTATTAAAAGATTATTTGGTCTTTGCACTCAGAAAAAGAGGAAGATATTGAATATAAGATAAAAAGTAAGTTGACTAATGGAAACTCAGGTGAAGCAAAAAATAATATTACTTAATTCAGTTTAGTAAGGAAATTTGGGATTTACTATCTGAGAATAAGAGATTTAGTCAGAAGCTCTCTGACTTCTGTCATTTGAATAGTCTCACAACAAATTATTAAGTTGTATTATTAAATTATTATTAAAAATAAAAAACTAAATATGTAATCTTGGTTTATCAATCATAACATATTCTAACATAAACCACCATGTTTTGCTGGCTTTTTTTAGTTAGATGAGACCTGCAGTACTTTTTGTATTTGGACCAGAGGAGAGCATCTATTTCAATTCTTTATGGAAAAAAGTAGTGTAGATTGGATTATCCTTTAATTAAAAACCAAAGGAAGAACAACCTGAAAAGGAGATGACAAGGGTTTTTAAAGGATCAGGTATCAGTTCAGTGGTATTTCAGAAGAACAATTTTTAGGACAGATTTATTTAGTGTTTTTACCTAAAACACAAAGGACAGGGTTTGGCTCAGAGAATTTGTGATGAAATAAAGTTTGAAAATGTTGTCTACAAAAAAACTAATTAACATATACAGGAGGAACTAACTATTGGGATGACAGGAATTTTAAGATTCAATGCAATTGGTAAACATGCAGGATTATATGCTTCAGGTTTAATAAGATAAACTTCTGGGACATCAGTCTAGGAACTTATCTGTAGACAAACAAATGAAAGGACTTTAGTGCTGCTTGTTGATCACAGAATCATTTCCAGCTGCTAACTTGATGTAGCTGTAAAAAAGACAAGAAAATCTTAGTAAAGCAGAACAGAGATTTCCAGTGGAGGCAGGAAGATATTGATCCCACTGTAAATTTACGCCAGCTTAGTCTTCTTGCAGAATGCATATACAACTCATTTTACTCATGCTCATGAAAAGAGAACTCAGAATGAAGCAAACACAGGAAGGCCAAGGAAGATGCTCAGAAACTTGACAGGAGGCTAAAAAATGTGACTTGTTTAATTCGGCTAAGGAAGCTAAGAAGTTACCTGATTGCTTAATATCAAAGTTAATATCAAAGAAGTTAATATCAAAGTTGCTAATATCTAAGAAGTATTTTTAGATATAAGTGTAGCTACTAAGAAAAACTAAATGTATGGCTAACAACTGTTATCTATTACATCTTATACAGGGCTGAGAAATGCTAGGTAATGTATACCTTGACAGATTATTGAGGGGAAAAATAACCCAAAAGCCAACATGCAATTCAGCTGCCCTAAAGTGGATTTGGAGAAAAGTATTTTCTTCTATTTAGATCTACTTACTGCTTAATTACAACCGACTTACATCTAGTTCAAAAGATCATATCAAAACTGGCTAAGAAGTTAAAGCTGAAACCCTTGATCTGGATTCCTGGACTGTGTAAATACAGTTTGGAGCTCCGAATCTGCAGACATCTCTTTATATAAAATAGATTGGGACACATATTATAAAGAAAGAAAAATTTGGCTTGTTACATTCAGATTCTCATCACTGAACAGTGATGTGACATTTTTGAATCATTTTTCCATCATTTTGCCAAAACTTTGCTTTGTCATTCTAGCCATACATTACCACAGTGAAAGAAATCAGAGTGACGTTTCTGGTGTCCAGTTTAGCTGGGGCTCTGGAATTCAAGGTCCCTAAATATTAATTGTTGAAAATGTCAGACCTTGCATAAAAGTACAACAGCTCTTATGTGGTGACTATCACATCACACAGAAGTGCAAACTGGTGATGAAAAATTTAACCTGGAGTGAGATGAAAGTTCTAAATGATCAGTCAGATATTCAGGAACAGCTTGTTGGGACTGAGAGAAGGAACAAACCTTACCGCTTATGAGACAGAACTCAGTACATTTATGAAAGGGATTGTGAGATGAAATGACTGGAATAGCAGGGCACAATTTCACCCACATTTTCTCCCAGTCCTATTCTTTTTTTTTTTTTTTAAGGAATGAAAGGATAAATTGCTTACAGGTAAGTGTAGTTTTTCCTGCAGGCTTTTCTCCCACCTTCCTTTCACATGCCGTTACACTAGTCCTTATCATCACTCATTAGACTGTAGCTAATTTTACTGCTTTATTGCTTCCTCACTTTATATATCAATAATCCCTTCAGTTACCTCTCTATCCTTTCTGAAGTCCTCATCTGCACTTCCTATTTGGAGAAAATTAACAGTTCAAGCAGAAAAGCAAAGCTGTATGAACCAGATTTGCACAAATCTGCTGAATTCAATTTCAATATTGGAAATAAGTTCAGAGAACACATCCAACCCTTTTTATCCAAATAGCAGTAACAGAAGTTAGCAACTCCTCAAAATTGTTAACGATCCCAAGTGTTAGCAACTCCTTAAAATAAGCAATTCTGTTATTGCAAATCTTTATTCCTAGCTGTAAATCACTTTCAGCTTAGGAAGAAAATTCAAACCCTTGGACATCATTCATATTTGTGTAATATGATTTTATAGTCCTCATTTTTGTTAAAAAGATTTCATTGTGCAAAAGATAATAATAAAAAAAAATCAGTTAAAGAATGAAATAACATATTTCCTGTAGCTGGATTGACACCCTCAGATAATCCTAAACTGAACTCTGAATGTTTGGCTAGAGCTTCTCATGTGGTGGACAGGAGGAAGCACAAAAACCTCCTTGAATTCTTTTCATTAGAGGACTTTGAAGAATTCTTGAGGGTAAGAAAATATGCCATTTAGACAGATGTTTTACAATATTTTGATCTGGCTGCACATTCTGGTTTTCTTCTAAGAGAATAAAATCAGTTAATCTGTTTTCAACACTGAATAAAGTAGTTTGGTACTTTCCCACTTAGGGAGAAAAATTAAAATTTAAGACTCTGGGCATTCTGTGACATTGCTGATAAACCTGAAAATATATACCTGTCAGCATGTGTGACATGCATAATTTGTTCTTGAAAGGGGAAAACACCACATGTAACTTAATCAAATAACAGTCAGGAGTACTTATTCTTGAAGTAATTTTTTAACTACTAATGAAGCAAAAGAATTTTTATTCCTATGAAAGCTTGTTTGGGCCTTATATTTGTTTGTTTCTTTGTTTTGCAAAAAAAAAATAAAAAGAAGGAAGAGTAAATTTTCCAACCAATTTAATTTCCCACTAGGGAGGCCAATAAAGCTAAAACTAATATTACAGATAGCTAGAGGAAAAAGAAAGCTATATATAGATAAAACATAGTTCACAGATAAAACAAATACATATAATCCAGGTTGTGGTAAAAGGTGATCTGACTTCTTTTATTAGATTTTTTTAAACTTCCTTATCTAAGCCTTTATGTGGTCTACTTTTATATTTGTTTGCAGAGCTCTCTATCTTTTCTGGTTTTCTGCCTGGATTTTTCCTCTTTGCTGCACTCCTTCTTTCAGTCCCTTTATATCTAACTTAAAAAATGCAAAAACGTATAAGACTGAAGCAAGTTCAGGATAGTTTGAAGTTGGAAATAACTCAATCCTGGTTTATGTTCTCTGTTGTATTTATGATTAGTTACTTGAAATGAGCAATGTTTTTTATCAACACCACAACTTGTTAAAGCTTTTCTGTAGTCATATTTCTCACTGTTAGAAAGGGTTAATTCATTAGATTTGATCTGACTCCCTATATGTAAATAGCATGAACATATTTTGATCCATTGCTCTGCCTTTTTAGGAAGAAAATGAAAACAAGTAATTACATTCTAATGTCTAATAAAAGCTATTTAGAACTGAATGCATACATATGCAGGATTCTGGTTTTTGTAGCTTGATACTGTTCAATTTCTCCTGTGAGTATACAGTATAGATGAGTATAGAACTCACCTTATAAACATAACCTCTATTTACCTAGGTTATCTTGTCATAGTTAACAACATAAGACTCTTTCAAAGCTGAAGTAGAATATGTGCCTCACAATTGAAATGATCATTCAGCCAGATAAGTATATAGTGGATACAATAAAACATGTCTTTCAAAATTATTATAAAACTGAAAAGTGAATCAGAATCTTTTAAATAAGTCAGGGGGTTGGGGGTGTGTGGGGTGGAATTAGTAGCTGAATTACATTTAACTAAAACAAACAGAAAAGTTAAAATAGCAAATCATGGTCAAATGCATACGTCTCATATAGGTACTACATTACAAAAAGTTTGTTACAACTATTCAGTCATTTATCATTCATTTTCATATGGAAATCATTATCTGAACAGTTTCAGAATTATTATGATGCTGTGTTTCTTGATCAGTTAGAAAATAGTAATCAAAACAAAGTCAATACACTCATGAAACTCAAAGGTGGACTAGGAATTCAGCTGCTTTTTAACACAGCGGTACTCCTTGGTACTAAGAAGTAGCTTTTCAGAGAAGATTAGTGATGAATATGCAGTCAGTTTGGATCCATGAGCTACTGGTTACTAAGCTCTTTAGAGAAATCCAGTTGATTACTGAATATTTAACCATGTGTCAGTATCTTCTGAAATGCTGACCCAACTTGCTTGTGTTGAAAAATTAGTCTTTAGTACCACAGATATCTTTTAGCCTTCAAAATGGTCAATAGCTGTACATGTAGTCCAATAATTTTGTAAGACTGAAATGTGTGAACCTGAGAGATGTGGTTGCACAGGATGACAGATTTAGGCAAACGGGTTTACGGTCATTGAGATACATTCCTTATCAATAACAGATAAGGAATTCCTTAGCTGCACTTGAATAATTTTGGAAGTTCTTTAGAAAGGTGTTAATGAAAGGCCATTCATTCTTTCTTATTAAGAACCTTGTAACAGATCCTTCTTCAGCTATGAAAGGAAGGATTCGCGCTCTCTGACAGCTTCGTCAGATAGAGTGCCAAATTAGAAATAGAATGAACAGCAAAAATGTATGGTATCTGTGGGAGAAGCTTGAAATAAAACTTTTCACTTCATTGTCTGACTATGAGTGCAGTGGAAACTTAGGCAAAGAAATCTTATGAAAATGTTATCAAAAATGTTTAAATGATTCAAGGATATTTAGGTATATTCATGTAGGCCATTAAGTCTAGATCAGAAGACTTGTCACAAGACCTACCTCACCCTGTGTTCACACCATTCAAATCCTAAAACCAGACAAGAATTTTCCCAGACTAAAACCAAACCCAACCAAACCAAACCAAACCAAACCAAACCAAACCAAACCAAACCAAACCAAACCAAATCCCAAAAAGATATAAAAAGACAGTGAAGCTGTCTACTAACTACTAAACAACTGAACAGTTGCTTAATTTATGAAGGAAATGATTCAGCGGGATGAAGGGAGGAGGGGAAAGAAAAAATAAAATTTGAACTAAAAAATGCTACTCAAAAATGTAATTTTTTTTTATTGTAGAATAACTGAATATTTACTGACACATTCAGGTAAAAGCTTTTGGGAAACTCTCACATAATATGATCTATGCAGCTTAGTTACAAAACTTGCCAGAGTGGTGGAAAATGCAGGAGTCAGGTAAGTATTAGTAAATATATAAAACATTGAACTTGGTAACTAAGGAGATTTTTTGAATAACTCCTTTGATGATGTCAATGCAAAATTTATTTCTTTATAATTCTCACTTAAAATTCCATAAGAGATAAGAAAGAGCTTTCCTCTAATGACCATGAAATACTTGACTTTTTCTTGAAAGTAGAAAAAGGCAAAAGCAACAGGAACATCCTTATCTGCAGCTCTGACCCTGAAATTGGGATTCCCAATATTACTATCTATAGCACAATTAGTTTTATCTCTATTTTGATGTTTCAAAGTAGTACCCTTGTTTTAAATTCAAAACCTATTAGTCACATTTCATGAAATATTCTCTGGATCATATTCAAATGGAAACTAGAAAGAAATTAATATTTTTTTACCTGCACAGATAATTTCTCACTGTTCAAAGATCAGAAATGGAAGAGGAGATTGTCTGATCAGAATATATCATTTATTACAGAAATCCTGTTGAAACTTTTGATTTCTTACATGGTACAGGAGCTTAACAGCCCAATTCTCTCTCTGTTTCCCATGAAACAAGGTCAATATATCTGTATTACACACCTTTTCCTCTTTTCCCTTTTTTCTTCCTTCATTTTTCTTCTCTTTATTGCAGGAGACACAAGAACCTAACATTCAAGTACTCATATATCAAACTGATGCCTCAATTTCTGCAGCATGTTTGCACAGCACTTATGATCTTTTCAGAGTTTAATCCAAAGTGTTACATTCTCAGGGAAGGGTGCTTTGAACCATGAAAGAAAGGTCTAGATATGGCCAGGTGACTTGACTGCCTTCTTGAAATGGACAGTCTACACCAGCTGAAAAGTAAATGTGATCCATAGCCACTCTCTGAAAAAAAATGAGCATGGTATTGATTTCAATAAGTTTAGGCAACTAGAAGTTATGTGAGTGTACTGTGATTTTCTGCACTGAAGAAGATCAGTGCAGCCCTCACATTGCTATAAATGATAACATTTCTGGTGATTTCAGGGTGTTTGCTAGAACCAATACATTCTCACTGAAATAACCCAAATGAACCTGTGCCTTTGTTGGTGTCTTTTTTTCAGAGATCTGTAATTATCTCTGTTGTTAAGCACCTGACCTAATTAGGTAGTACTGCCCAGCACCTATACAATTTAGGCTCACATCACTATTATGACAAAAAAAACATAGTAAAATCCAAATTAGATCAAATGACAGAATTTAAAAAAAATCAGACTAAAACAAAACAAACCCCAAAGCTCCAACAAAACAAGTTCTCACAAAAATGATGACTTCTAGGAAAAAAATGGAATACAGTGAGAGAGAATGTATAAAAAAAACCCCAAAACAACAATTCTTATTGGCTTTGAATTAAGTTCCTTTGCCCCTTTGAAATTCCCAGCCATAATAAATTAATAACACATAGTCCTTTTGAATTTCAGAATATCCAGAAATTTCTAGTGCAGTGACATTACATTTGTGTGAAGGATACTCTTGAGAACTGCTGAACCTTTGCTGAAATACTTCCATTGTGTTATCTACGTTCATTTACGCTCTTCTGATCTATCTGGAATCTGTTTTACTGATGTAAAATATATCTTTTAAAGAGTGTTTACAGAGACCAAAGATAAAAACCCCACAAAATCTCAATGCCATTCTGTGTTTAAAGGGGAAATAACACAGTTGTTCAAAGTTATTTATCACATTATGTTGTTCTCAGCTTATATAGAAAGATTTATTGAATAAAGGGCAACAAGAAAGTGACATTTCTTTTGTGGAAAAAATTATCCTAAAAATATGAAAATTCAAAAATCGGGACTTTACTAGACAGCTTCCTTTCTTTATACCTGATCTTTCAAATTATAGAAACATTGGATTAAATAAAAATCTATATAGATTAAATAAACAACATATTTATGTAGACTATTAAAAAGAGAAAAAATGCATAATAATGTATTTCAACTTTCTCTTTTCAGTATTAGCTGGAGCTTTTAATTTATAGAAATATCAATATTTTAATGATGGAGTCATTAGCTGAGTTACTTCACTGATGTAATTCCACTAGTGGCAACCCTTTCCAAAATAATGTTGAGAACAGATAAATATCTGATGAAAAAGTGCACAAGCGAGCAACAGTATTCTCTATTTCAAAAATGTAGATGATCAACCCAACAAACTAAAAATGTTAAAAAGAAGCCAGGCAAAGAAGCTTTCATTCGTCATGCATGGAAGAATATCTCAATTAGTTTAGTGTGGATTTTTGTTTGTCAGTTGTACAAAACTGTATGTTTTTCCCGAGAACATTTGTTTTCCTACTGAAGAGCCTTACTTCCCAAATGATAGACTCCAGAATCAGTGTTTTGGAAATTGTTAGATGGAGCAGAGACTGCAAATTCATCAAAACTAAAGTGTTTGCAGGAGACAGTTCAGTTTTCACGAAGTTATGACAGAAAGGAGGCAGGTTTCCAACAGCAATCTGCAATGCTAGCTCACCCAGCTGCCTTTTATGAAGGCTGTTGGTGGACTTCCAGGCTACCAACTCTTCAGTAGTCCACATGGCAAGCTGTTGAGCTGTGAGTCGTGGCTGCCAGGTTGTTCTGTCTAGCCAAGGCTTCAAGGCTCTTGGCTTCCTCTCAGCTTGCCTGGTGGAGAGTTGAGAACATCCCCCAAACTTGAGTTTCCAGCTCCAAGTACCCAGCTGCTCAGCAGACAAAGCTATGGGCTATGATCTGGGTCTACCTTTTCTGGTGTAGACCCAGATACTTTATAACTTCGAGGATCCTTAGCATCCCAGCCAGAGAAGTCTTCTGTATTGGGTTTCCATGGCCAGGTTTGGATAGTGGGGTTTTGCAGAGGTGGCTTTTGTGAGGAGCTGCCAGAAGCTTCCTTGATGTCCAGCAGAGCCAATCCCTGGTGGCTCCAAAGATGAATGTGCCTCTGGTCAAGGCTGGGTCAGTTAGAAATGGTGGTAAAGCCTCAGTGATAACATATTTAAGAAGGAAAAAAAAAGTTACTGTGCAGGTGTAATTGTGGCCAGAGAAGCGTGGAGTGAGAACATGTGAGAGGAAGAAGCCTACAGATACCAAAAAGGGGGAGGAGCTGAGATTCCTCTGCCGCCTGTGCTGAGGACCATGGTGAAGAAGCTGTGTCCGTGCAGCCCATGGAGGACCACAGGGCTGCACAGATCCACCTGCAGCCCATGAAGCAGACTCACACCAGAGCAAGTGGATGCCCAAAACAGGGCTGTGAAACCATGGGAAACTCATAGCGGGTCAAGGGCCTGGAAAGGGTCTGCAGACCTGTAGAGAGAGGAGCTCATTCTGGAGAAGGTGGTTGTTTTAGACATCACAAAACACCAAAGACATCAAACTGCTTATTGTCACAGCTGTATAACTCAGTACTCCCAGAAATATCTTTCTTGATATTTTCCCTTGTCTGAACAGTAACTTATGACTTTGACACAACTCTAAGGGACACTGAAATATCAAGACTGTATTTTATGGTTTTAGAGAAACCAGCTTCTCTAATCAACAGCATATTCTTGCTCTGTAAATTGGTTTTGCAGTACCAGTCTTTGCCTTAATGATAAAAGACAAAGAAAAAAAGAAAATAAATTAACTTGTGTTCTGTAGTTTCATTAAAATCTTAACTTTTCTTTTTTTAAACTTAAATTAATACTCCCATTCTTCGGTGTCTTCAGAGGAGTATCAATTATGCAATGATGACATGAAAGCTCCTTTAACTCAAATTTGTTTCATGGCTTTTTTCAATTAAAGAACCTACACTCTGTGAAAGCTACATCTGTCTGTTTAAGTAAAAAATAATTTGTCCCTCAAAGCTATACAACAGAAGAAGAAAAAAGCCCCTCTGATAATTTCCAATTGAATCACTGCAAAAAAGTCAAAGAGAAAGAACAGGCTGGTTTTCTCAAGTTGTGTATGTATGCAGATTTTTCTTCTTGTACCTCATTCTACCATGATATCATCTAGTTTCTCAGATAGTACTTCCAATCTGCTTTCATTCTGTTCTTCAGCCTACTATACTTTTAAGAAAAATCTTTATTAGGACTTTCTAATAATCTTTTTCCCTATTTGACTCCTTTAGTTCCTTTTACAATGTGGTCTCAAATTTGGAGTCACAATGGAATCCCAAATATACCTTTCAAATTAATATATTGACCCAGCAGATTCAGATCTGTTAGAAAGCTTTCTCTTATTTTCTTTTTTGATTTTGCATGACTTTTTTTTCCCCTATAATTTCTTTTACTTCTTGAAGGTGTTGTAGGTTGAGGTTTTAGGATTGCCTCCTAGGTGGATTACCAGTATTCATGTAACACTAGTGCATTTACACATACCTAGGTCTACTGAAAAAGAAATGTTAAAACAGAAAACTGGGTGACAATAAAATCCAGCTGTTTTTTGCTTATCTTGCATGGCAGTAGCACCATTTTCAAAACAATGAGACAAACCTCTTGCCTGGACTACCTCTAGTGCTGCTGCCATCCCTGAGAATTAGAGCAATGCTCATGTTCTCATTCACTTTTTTCCACTTTATCTGTTTCTACCTTTCACTTCTATCAGTGAGCTATAGTTAAAAAATGTTTTGATCTGAGGAATTTTCAGTGAAGTGTTAACTACACTGTACAGTAAGAAAGAATGCGAGGGAGAGAGATCTTTGGCTGCTCTGTCAATTTCTTAAAACCAAGGGACCCCAAAACTGGGGTAGGCTTTAAGCCCCTATTTGTTTGAGCCAGAACATTTATGAAATCTTAAGGAGTCAGTTGCCCTTCGAAATTATCAATGTTTAATATTACAGAGTATAATAACTCACTGTGTTATCTGACTTATTGAACTAATCTGTGGGCCTTGCATTGTCTTTTCTTGCTTTGTTGAGCAAGCTAGCCTATGACAGAATGAAAGAATGAAATAGCTTATTAGGAAAAGCAATCCTTTTGCATTTTTCTCACGTAAAGTACAGAGTTCTTTTACTTCTGCCCCACTCAAAATGACTCTGCAAAAAGGAATAGCATTGGGACTCTGTGTTCTTTCATTTCTACTATAGATATGGTGAGAGGTGAACTGAAGTCTACAAAACTATTGTAAAAATATGGGTACCATGGTTTGAAAGACAATTAATCACTTTTAAATTCAAAAATTTTAGGAAGCTAATTAATGAGCACTCTTTGCTGCACTACTTCTTCAAAATAGAAGGCTAACAAAATATTTATTTTTTCTCACTTTAACACACACACGATAGTTTAGGTCTTTCTCTCTTCTTTCTCTCTGTTTTCTCTCGGCTTGAAATGGTTTCTGAGCCTTCATACTCTCCCTAAAACATGTAAAATTTGTCAACTGGATTTTTCACAGCTTAAATTAAAATATGCTGGCTTAGTTTTTAGAAACCGTGTGAACAAATAACCCTTGTGAGAATATTCAAACTTAAAAGCATTAACCCTTGAAGACAATATTGTTTATATTGATTGACTGATATCAGTATAATTCATTAGTGGCCATGTTTTGTGCCTAACATTATATTGTAATAGATTGTCTAAATATGTTACCGGAAGATAAGGCTATGACATATTCTCCCACCTAGTCAAAAAAACCCAAAGTTCTTTATCATTTTCATTGCCTCTTTTTGGGTTTCCTGTGGACTGCTGCCTCCCTTCTTCTGTTATTGCAGAAATACTAAGCAAACAAATAAGGAGTGACAGCATGTCAGTGAAGAACAGAAGAGAAGAATGCAGGTGATAGATTTTATCATTTTCTGCTTTTCAGCAAATGATTAAAAAAATGCAAAATTTAATCAGATTTTCTTACTTTAACTGAAGGCAGTTTTTTACTATTACAATTACCATTATTAATAATACTTTAATTTACTTGCTTGTCTATAAGATTCAGAAATGTTTTGTGGATTGTTGGTGCAAAATATCTGTGAAATAGTTGTCCCACTTGTTACTTACATCTGTGATTATTTCTTGTGTTGTGTAGGAAAAACTCTATGGATGTAAAGGTTGCAATCTTCTGAGTTTCAATTTTATAAGTTGCTATAATTATTAAAAAATCTGAAATATTTCAAACATTCATGGAAGAATTGTGCACTGAAGAGAAGATGTATCTAGCTTAACTTTAAACATCTGTGATGTAGATATCCTGAGCTAATCAGAGAGGCTGTTTTTGTTGAAAAAGAGAAATTAATGCTTTTTTTGGTGAGATTAATCTAATCTATTTTAGCTATTTAATTTGTAATGAGATGAATTTGTTATTCTGATTCATCTCCATTTACAGTAAAGGAAGCCATAGATGACCAGCTAAGCTCTACAAGTCAGCTCTGTTTTACATCAGATGCTTTACATACAGAATTCTACAGCTTTTCTGCTATCCTCCTATACTCACCACTTTTGATCAGATATGTAACCTGTTTTACGACAGGTAAGGTTTCATTTGCAGCATCTAATCTTCTAGAATCCAAACCACAATCTTCCTCGCTCAAAATGAACACCGTTTACTCTTGACCTTTTAACAGCACTCATGTCTATGTGGCAATAACACATCCAGGGTACTCAGAGCCCACATATTCCATAAATTTTCTTCTGTCTTTGTGTTTGGAGTATTTCGGGCTTCCATGTAAAAAGACAGAGAGGAACAGTGAGAGTAAAGTTTTTCCATACTTGTTTTTATTTGCATATTCATCAACCATAAATCTCCCCAATTTACCTTTAGCTACTGTTATAACTTCTGTGGGATAAAATCATTATATTTCCTTTTTAATTTCATACTTAATATCCTATAAAACTTACTCTGAATATCCACGCATCTTATGTGCAATATGAGTCATTTTTCTTTGCAACAAAGCTGGTGGCTGCCTCTTCAGAGACTAGAAAATGAAACTTAGTTATCACAGTGTCTATGCTGCCTTCATGACTCTGACTCATCAGCTGGCATTTATCCAGTAGTGAGTGCTGCTGGAGTTAAAATATAAATGGAGAATAAAATAATGGAGGAAACCAGAATAAAATGCAAATCGAAGACTGTATTTCATGGGAAGTAGTTTCACGGGACTGCAAATGGCTCTATGCTCTAAATCTGTAATAACAACTTTAAAGCCATATGCTGTGTTGAACCTGTACCTCTCACATCTTACATTAGGGCTGAAATTTGAGATACTGAAGGCTTGAAGTTTGCCATTTTAAAAAGTCAACATACTTCCTTAAATTTTAATTATATTATCAGGGCTCACAAAGGGCTGAGTTAGCTGTATCCTTCTGGAATACAGGGACTTGTATATTTTTTGATCCCTGACTATAAGTCCTGAATAGTCAGTAAAAGTTAGTAAAGCTTTTCTTCTTTTATGACCGGAAAATACCCAGAGAGTAAGATTTCTGCCATTGCCTTAGTAAAGTCATAAAATGATGAACAAATAAAACCAGGTCACTGAAAAGCGTCCATAACAGAAAAAAAAAATCAACTCAAAAAGAAAACAAAACAAACAACAACAACAAAAAGCATAGTGAAAAGGGGGTTAAAAAAAGAGGGAAAGAGATATAGAATGTGAGATACTTTGACTCCTCTAAGAAGTCATGAGTAAGAGGAAAGAGAAGGGAGATAAAAATAGTGTCAAATAGTTATGGAAAACCACAAAGTAATCACAAGAGGGTGCCTTGATAATGCCTTGCACTGTTTCCGCTGTGATGTTGTATCAATATGAGAGTACATAAGGTCATGTCAGGGAGACATATTGCAAACATTTTGTAATTCTCTGTGACTATTAATTGACTTAATCATCTCTTCAGCTCTTCGCTGTTGTATACCACTGAGTAAGGTCTTCAAAGCAATGAATGTCTTCTAATATCCTTTAAAATGTCACACTTTGTGTGCTCAATTATTTTTCAGATCACTCTTTACAGAACTAGTTCTGGAATGAATTACCTCGGCGCTTGGGGGAAAAGAAATGCAGTTCATTTCTTATTTTATAAAGCCATGGACATGTGAAAAATTAGGCAAGAATTGGCAGAGCAGGGAAAAAGTGCTTGAATGGAAATTTAAATTTTTTTTGTCTCAAGGGGCAGCTCTAGGTTAATTAGAGACATTTGTTAGAAAAAAACAGAATTAATGGCATTAAGCATAACACATTTTTAAAAAATCTCTTATACTTGTTTTAATTTGAATTCATGGCCCTAAGAGAAAAAAAAATTCTTGTGAAGCCTATGAAGCAAAGCCCTCATGATCAAATTCATCCATGAGAACTATTTGTGTCCCATGAGCATTTAGAAATCAAGAAGCATTTCATTTATTTCAACAAAAAAAAGTGACATGGGTCTAAGTGGTGACAGATAATGGAGCCATATGCTCAACAGAGTAAGAATAACTCAGGCAGAGAAATTTCCTGCCAATGACTTACCCATTCTCTCATTTGCAAAGATCTTGGTGGGAAACAGAAGCTGAGTAACATCCAAACTAACAGATGTCTCTCAAGAAGTGGCCTTTTCTATACTTAGCAGATCTACAGTTCAGAGCACAGTAATCCCTCTGCATCACAGACAAATGTGGCACCTCATCCCCTTTCTTTGCACGGATAGAACAAATGGCATAATCAGTAAATATTCTTTTGTCACTAATCAATAATTCTCTTCAGAATTACATATCATTGCTATTCCAGCTTCAGAAATAGAGGAAGATTTAGCATTTCCTTGTCTGAAAATTATCTGCTTAAAACAGTTTTTTGCTTACATTTTCCCTTCCTAGCAGAAGACATAACATAGCCATTGCTGCCATAAAATAGGTCTCATTGATGCAAATGATATCAAGACCAAATTTTCTATTTGTACAACAGCAGAGCTTTCTAAATTGATACTTAGGCTGCTGAAAAAACAAAAAAAAATCCCAACTTTCCAAATTATTAAAAAGCAAAACCAAAGTCATTATTTAAGAAGTTGTTAAGTAGTGTGGACAATATGGCTTAGATAACAGATATACACTTAAGTGTTAATAGAAAGTAATTGTTAGAGATATTTATAACAGTTGGGTTAATAATTTTGTTGTAATAGAAAAACAGGTTCCTTGGCTGAGTAGATAGTGTGTTTTCTAATGACCTGATGACCAGATGAATTCCAGAAGGAGACAAAGTGTAAGCATCAAGACAGTTTAAGGGTACATATATATATATATGTATACATGTATATATGTATACATGTATATATGTATATATGTATATATGTGTATATATAGTGCAGAAACAGCTTCCTTTGAGTTAGACAATATGTTACATGGCTAGAATACTGGGTTCTACATATGGAGCAAAGAAGAGAGAAATGAAGTGTTTGGGAGCCCTTCACATATGTTCTGTCACAAACGTGATATCTATTTTGGTTGTATAACCATTAAAGATGAAATATTATAATAAATAAACTTTTACAGTAGAAAATCCTTAGCAGGGAAAACTACAATGCAAATTACAATGAAAAATCCAGTGAGCTATGCTAATCCTTCAGTGTAGGTTCCTAAATCCTTTTAACAGTAATGAAAGTGTTGTACACATATAACCGGGAGAATTCAAAACTTATAATTTGTTGATGACTTATTTATGGTCTTCAATATTTCTGTAAATTTTATTGGGGATGTATAATTACAAAAGCAATTTCTCTTCAGTAGTAAATAGTCCAGTGAAGCAATCCTCTTACATTACATTTAATTATTATTAGAATAGAAATGCAGCAAATCCAGGCCTGTAATCTGCCAAAATTGGCTTTAAATATGACTGAAACTGCCAAGATATATTTAATTAACTAACTTGCTGTGGATGTTTTATTTTTTCCTCTTTGTTGTCCCCTTTATTTTTACTTATCTGAGAAATAGGATTTTGCTTTGGTTTATATACCAGAAGCTGGAGCAAAAAATTATCAAATTTCCTTTACACTCATTCTGAATTCATTCAACTATGATACATGATTAAGAGTGTACTTTTCAAAATAATCTTCCGTATTTTATATCACAGCAACTATGACTTTGTTTTGTGTGGTAATTAATAGTAATAGGAGTCCCTGTTAGACACAAACCATATTTTGAATGCAGAAATAGAAAATCTGTAAATTGCCTTGTCAAGACTCATAAATCATCTGCCATCCAAAGCATGTAACTCACGTGCACTGTTCTCCCTTTGTACTTTGAAACACACATAGTGTTCCCCAAAAAAAGGGAAAAAAACCATTAGACATAGCATCCATTTATAGAGTAGATGAAAATTACTTGAGGAAGTCATGAACAATAAAACATGAGACATAAACAAGGACAAGGGAAACTGTAGCTGACTGAACTGGTCAGGTTCAGCAGTTGACTGTCAGTTTTAGCATCGACACACCAGGAGCTCAAGAGAATTTTCACTGACTGTACAATGAACTTTGTCACCATCCAAACTCTGTGTGTAACACACACCTAATTACGTTTGTATGTCACTATTTTAATTGCACTCCAAGTCCACCATTCTGACAGGCAGAAATTATCGGAATGTGAGAATGTCCTAAGGGCATGCTCATTTATTCTGGAAGAAACCCTTTACCACAAACTTTGAAAGACATAACATGACTCACTGTGCCAATTATCAGCCCATGCAGGATCTCTTTTATTAAAGGAGAACGTAGTTGTCCTCAACTGGGCTTTGGTAATGACTAGAACACAGTTAAGACTGAATGGCAATTATGAAAAGCATTGCCACTGAGTGTGACAACAGTTTACATTTTGATCATTCCATATTATTTTCATTTCAATATAAAGCTGCATCATATAAAAATATTAGCAATTAACATTTACTCCGTGCAGGATACCTGGCTGCAGGAAAGACAGAAAGTGAAGACCAAAGCCTTAGGGGAGTATTTTGGCACAGGAACTCGGCTGGCCTCTGTTTTTCACCTCAGACCAATCAAAATGTGAATTTACAACACATAAATTGTTGTATGATAATGTAAAACAAAAAAGAAACAACTGCCAGTAAAAGAACAATGAGATTCTAGAGCAGCACCTCAGCCCAGTTTCTTTAGAAAATGAATCTTACGCCTGCTGTTTGTGTATGTGTCAGTCGTTAGGATATCAGTTATCTCAACCACCCTCTCTTAGCATTCCCTTGCCAGCATTAGGGAGAGCAACCCAAGTGCCTGAGCCAAAGGGTGAAACCAGGTGCAAATGTCAAGGAAATTACAGGTTTTTTGTTCTGCTGTAAATAGAACTCCAATGAATTTGTGAAGGGCTGCTAAACAAGAACACCTTATAATCTCAATCACGTAATTTACTATTTTCTCCTCCCAGGTTCACCCTGCTCACTACCTTCATTCTCTCGGAAATAATGGCCAACCTCTGTTTCATTTCACTCCATTTGCCACAGTTTTATTGACTTTATATCTTGATTTTCTATTTATCATATAGTTACTCACATAAGCTTTATGCTCAAAAAAAAAAAAAAATAAAGAACCTGCACAGATTTTCTGAACTGATTCACTGAATGTACTTAGAACAAGAACTAATAAACACCTGGTCTTTAGACACACAGCTGCTATTACAGATTACCTTTTAAAGAACTGAGTGCAGCTGGGCCCTAAACACATGACAAATGATGTAGTTTGTGGGAGGGGTTAGCAATCAAAAAGGCAACTGGCTTACAGGCTTGGTTTTGGGTATTGAGTACATAGTGGTGAGCTGGCTGGAGTAGAGGGAGGTCTACAGTTGGTAGGAGGGAAGTTGCAGGGTCCACTTGCTCACTGAGAAATTTTTGCTCCTATAAGACTGATCATTGTTCCCACTGAGGGAGGCTGTCTTTAGAAAGGACTCACATTTCTCTCTGCTGTCTAGAAGAGGCTTGAGAAGGACAAGATTGTACAGATAAGACTGCAATGATGCTTTTTCTTGGTCTGAACAGGAATAAATCCTCACAGTAATTTTGTTTATAGAGTAACTGCAGGTCATCTGTTATGAATCACATAATTTGAGTTCTTCTATATTTAAATAGGCAGTACTGTGTAGTAGTATAAGACTTCTTCTCGTAAGTGAAAGATAGACACCTCTATAAAGTGATTCATGCTGTTCTAAAATGAATTTCTGTAATCAGTAACATGTATAACTCTGTGGAAGCTCATTTCTCTCTTAATGGAGCCTTAGGTCAGATGCCTATTTATTTGGCTAAATTTTGTTAAGAGGAACTCACCAAAAGAGTGTTTTCTTTATACCAGTGCAACCGTGTTTATACCAGAACTTCATGTTCTGACAATTCCAAAGATATAGGTAAGCATAAACTTAAACATTAATTTGAAAGACAGAGACTGCCAAAATGAGCTATTAAGAGAAGGCAATTATATGGGAATAAATAAAAGATTAAAACCTATAAATAATAGAAAATAACTTCTTGCATGAAGAAGGTTATGCTTAATAATTACAACAAAAATTAAGTTACCCTTTAATGACTTGCTATAATTTCAGCTTGATAAGAAAATAAGGTTTTTTGAAGTGATAAAATTAAGATGTTAAATAGCTTACTTTTTGGTTGCAAAATAGAAAAGAAGCTTATATCAATACTCTTTACAAAATAAAAATATTCATTATTTATGTCAGATTAGGTTTAGCTGCTTTCCTCATACTAGATAGTCATTCATATTTCATAAAAGATTGCATTATAGTCTTAACTTCATATTGGCTGATTGTGTCACTGTGTTATTCATATTAAAATACATCTTAGTGTTTATTGACAACAATGGATTAAGTCATCATCAATCCATGGTGTTGTCATAGATCAGCAGAACTAGAGGATTTGGGTGATCTGTGGAAAAGATTCCACTGAAAATAAATGTTTGGAACATCTCGATTACAATGAAATTTTAAATCTCGTTTTGTAACTGAGTGTTGAAAGTTTGAAACATTTAGAACTTTTTTCTGGTTTTGAGTTATTTCTTAATTGCTATTGAACATATTTTCATTACTGTATTCTCTTTGTAATAAAATCTCTGACAAATTTTTAATTTTCACCCTTATTTAGACAGAAAGTACATTAAAAGCATTTGTCATTTTCTATAAAATATGAGTTTCCCATATTTTAGTGAGAGCCAGTTAAGATAAAAATACTACCTTCTTATCTTTATTTGCAAATGATGATTGTTACTTTTTCTGAGAAGCAGAGGATAATGCGAGATGACACAACTGTCATTGCTGATTCTAGTTTTCAAGTTCTTTGGCTTAAAACACACAAAGACTAATATGTTTATCAAAGTAGCAGCAAAGAGTTTTTAATCATGTTGATAACATAATTTCCTTAGATTATACTTGCTTGTTGTCATTGGAGATATTTTAAGTCACACTATTGTCAGTACTTGTTTTAGCAAAATAAGAATATAAAAGAATACTTGCAATTGGGTGATTTACCTTTCGAAGCCCTGCTTTATGTTAGCTGTAAATGTGTAGACATTTATTGCATCAGATTTCTTTTTCCTTGAAAATCTGTCTTAGAAGCTCATATTCATAGTGGCTGCAAATAACACTGTCAAGGGTGTCTCTCGTTTGTTGATATCTGCAGAGATGTTTCTCTTGACACAACCATATGGTGAAACAGCATTTATTTTTCAAAATAAGATGTTACCGCTTGATTTTAGTTATCCTAATTGGAGCTTTAGGAAGGAAGAGAATTAAAATATTGAATGACTACGGCGAGAGAAAAAAGATGTACAAATTCTTTCTTTTATGCTGTATTCTACCATGAAAGTTTGTTTTGCATGCACAGAGCATTATGTGCAATTTATATTATAAATATACTACTGTTATTATTTGTTACACTCCAGATCTGGAATTTACTGCAACATGACAATAAGATGACAGCAAAAGTGGTCTAATATTGTTTTTGCTGCTGTGCTTAAAAACTCTGGCCATGAATAAGGATGTATCAACAGAGACTGAATATGCTTTGAATTAATATTGTCTAGATTCAGGTGCTCAAATGAGGCTAGACTAGTTAGTGTATTACTGATATTTAAGAGTCTACATAACAGCAATGGACAATCTGTGCAACTCCATGCATCTAAGATCTATTTGAATTATGAGATCCATCAGAATAGTCTATATAAAACTCTATGAACTATGTATATAAGCATTTACAGGGTTATTGATCTTATGCTCAAGCATCAATAGGCCATGAATATCCCACATTATATAATGCTTGTGCCCATGAGAAAAATTCTCTTGATAGTTTGGCTGGGTTGATGCAACTTTCTCTGTAGAGACGTTTTTATTCTCATTTTATTAAATTTATTGACACTGGAAATTACTTTTCTTAATCAAAATCAATATTAGGAATTCTTTAGCAAAATGAACAGTTATTATGCCTATGGTGTTGCAATGAATATAATTTTGAAGTACAAAGGAGGTCAATCTTTTTCAGATAAATATAGAGTGTAAATTTGCAGATTCGGAAAATATGGTACAGAAAGCAAAATGTTTCTAAATTGCGTTTGAATGGCCAGATTTTGGTAGTGTGGAGGCTACAAGGGTTACTTCTGTGAGAAGCTACCAGATGCTTCCTCCATGCCCAACATGAACAATGCCAGCCAGCTCCAAGACAGACCCACCTCTGGCCAAGGTTAAGCCCATTGCTGATGGTGGCAGTACCTCTGGGATAACACATCTGAGAAGGGGAAAAAGCCCCAGTGCAATGGCAACAACGGCTGCAGCCAGAGGAGAGAGAATATATGAGTGAGAGAGAAACAACTCTGGAGACACCAAGGTCAGTGAAGAAAGGGCGATTCATCATCACCACCCTGCAGGCTCTGCTGCAGACTGTGGTGAGGAAGCTGTGCCCCTGCAGCCCACGGATGTCCAGGGAAGAGAAGACATTCCCCCTGTAGAATGTGGAGAACTCCATGCTGGAACAAGTGGATACCCAAAGGAGGCCATGACCCTGTGGGAAGCTCATACTGGAGCAGGGTCAAGGCAGGACCTCTGGACCCAAGGAGAGAGGAGCCCATGCTGGAGCAGGTTTGAGGGCAGGACTTGTGATCTTGTGTGGGGACCCACACTAGAACAGTATGTAAAGAACTGTAGTCCATGGGAAGAATTCAAGTGGGAGAAGTTCATGGAGAGCTGTCTGCTGTAGGAGGGACACCATGCTGGAGCAGGGGGAGAGTTTGAGGAGTATTTCCCCTAAGAAGGAAGGAGCAGAAGAGAACATGTGATGAACTGACCTCAGATCATATTTTCCACCCTCCTCTGCCACTGAGGGGAAGTGACAGAGAAATCAGGAGTGAAGCTCATCCTGGGAAGAAGAGAGAGGTGGAGTGAAGGTATTTTAATGATTTTTCGTTACCCCACTCTGATTTGATTGGCAATAAATTTCCCCACGCTGAGCCCATTTTTCCCATGGTGGTAATTAGTGAGTGATCTCTCCCTGTTCTGATCTCAGCCCACAAGTGTTTTATTTTATTTTCTCTCCCCTGTCCAGCTGACAAATAGCAGCCTTGGTGGATGCCTGACATTCAGGCAGGGCCAAACAAACTGTTTCTCGGCACAAATCTGTGGATTTGTTTTCCTGTGCCTGCTGAAAGGCAGACCCAGAATACTTGGTTAAAACACTGATATAATTGTAAATTTCCCCCTGTAATGAACAGTGCATAGGTGGTTGCCACGGTGCCGCCTGCCAGCTAGCGATGACCACTAGGCACCGGGCAACCACCAGCGTTGGAGGAGGGGACGGAGGCTGCTCAGGTGCAGGAGGGCAGGTGAGGTCCCAGCTCTGGTTTGCCTTGCCCACCAATGTGGAGGGTGCACGGAGGAGAAGGGACAAGGCGGAGGCAGCTCTTCGTGGAAAGGAGAGGGTTTATTGAGGCAGAGGGTCAAAGAGAAAATGGGGAGGGCCACAAAGAACTCCCCGAAATGGCTGTGACAAGGAGTTTTATACCCCTACAGAAAGGGTGGGGAAAACACTGAACAGCCAATTGGGTGACAACAAAGGGGAGTTACAAAGGCAGGGAAAGGGGTACACAACTAATAAGAATACAGGGAGGCAGGGAGATTTAGCATGGGCCAATTGGGGATTGAACAACACAGAAGATTCCAGAAGGGGGAACCAAATATGGGGAAAAGGGAAGGAGAAGGCAGTGGCCAATTACGGGCCCAGGATCTGCCTGCCGTACAGTGCCACGGCAATCTCATGGTTCCTGGGCTGTGTGGGCATCAAACCACTGGACCTGGTCTTAATGGCTGTGATGTCAGCCATAGCACACCACAACAGGCGGTAAAAGATTACCGGGAAAAAAAAAAAAATTAGTGTTAATAAAGCACAGATAGACCAAAGCAACCAAACCAGTGTTACCCCACCACCTTTCCTTATCTAGTTCCCTTTTATATTTCTGTTTCAGCTTTCCTTTTTTAATCTTCACTAATCTTTTTCGCAGCTTCTCTACTAAAAGAGAGAAAGATCGGCCTATCCCTGAAACCTCCAAATTATTTCATATATAATTTCATTGCAAAGAAAAACAGGAGCAGATTCCTCTAAGTATTATTATATTTTGTTTTCAGAGATATTTGCCCTTCCATATGTTTTAGACTATATTCAGACTTGAAATGATCAATAGAATACTTGCTTACCTGCTTTCATTTTAATTTCTGATGTTCTTTAATTAATTAAACAGATTTTAAAAAATTATTAATAAAGGTAAATTTTGGAACCTTTAACAGCAAGTTCTTTCTGTATGGAGTCACACAGATTCGTCTCCATCTGCTAAGGCACTGTTTCTCCAATTAATTCAAGAAAAAAACTTTTTTAAAAATAAGGTCTAACTTCTGCAGAATGACTTCATTTACAAATCCTTAGCATTTTCTCAGCTTTTATTCTTCAATTATTATGTTTTGATATTCATTAACTCTGTTTATCTAAAGATGTTTTTAATTCCTGAATCTTCATTTTATCCCTTAGATTCTTAATGGATTTTTAATAAGTCCTTATGTTTTCCACTTAAAATTTGCTGTGATTATGAAAAAATTCACTTGTTTATGTTACATTTCATCTAGTAACAGAATTTCGGAAGAGATTGGAAAATTGATCCACTGACTTTCTCACATTTTTCCCTCTAATATTGTACTGATAAGGGTGTTATTAATTGCTCTTCTGCACACATCCTTGTCTGAAAGGTTTGTTTATTCTTCTGGGTTGGTTCAATTAAGGTATTAAGTCAAGCAGTGAATGTAGAACAAGAATCTGAGTCTTTCTTTTCTGAAAAGGACAAGTAGTTACTCCTTGTATGAGTAATCACCAGCATATTTTTTCTTTTCAGCCTCAGTATTTTCCACGTATAAAGTCAATGCAGTGAAATTGCTCATGCTGAGATTAGGACTGTTGTTTCTGTGCTACCATCTCTACTTAGCGAGAGGAGAAAAGCCACACTTGTCAATGTTTTGAAGAAGTGATATCACTTGTAGGATTTAAAAGCTTTTTTACACAGAGTAACAGGAATATTTTCTAATGAATACTTACTGTATATGCATGTTTGGAGGGGAGTGGGTGGGATTGTTGTTTTGTTTGATTAATTTATTTCCTTTGGCTATGAATTAATAAAGTTTCAGGGTGGTTGGTGTCAGTTGTATCCTTACGGGTCGATATATTGTATATGTGTGGTAGGTGGCTTAAAAATTTAAAATCAAGAGTTTTTGAGACTGTCACGTCTAAGTGCCCTGTGGTCTAAAAATGGTCTTATTTAGTTGGCATTTTTCTTAATCATACAAAGTGGTATTTAACAGCTTTTTTTTTCTCTCATTATTATTTGTGGAGGAATTTTTCTTTTTTCTCTGAGTGGTATTCGTCCAAAGAAAAAGGTTTTCTTTTTCATAGTCATGAGTTTGCTTTTTGAATGTGAAGATTTTTGGAATCAGTACAGCACCTGATCTTCTGGCTTCCAAAAGCCTGTGGAAATCCAATATGAAATTCATTTAGTCATTTCTGGTCTTCCAGCAATATTCTTGCCTTTTCAAATTCCTGTATAAGTGGTGCTCATCACAAAGGACACAATTTATCCAGCTCTCTGGGTTGTCCAGAGAGGTGGTAAATGCCCCATTCCTGAAAACATTCAAGGTCAGGTTGGATGGGGTCTCAGAAAATTGATCTGGTTGAAGATGTTGCTGCTCATTGCAGGGGAGGGTGGGGTAGATGACATTTAAACTTCCCTTCTGACCCAAACTATTCCATGGTTCTATAACTTTTTTGGTATCTGTTCTTCATCAACACTGAACAAATACTAATGATACACCTTATAACATCACATTCTGCTTGCCATCTTTTTTAATTTATATCTTGCTTCATGTCTTTTTCACAATCTAAATTTCTGTGATGAGTTTAGTGTTATGTAGTTGAGACTTTTTGGCTCATGGATTTAAATCCACTGTTGCTAGTCTTATCAATAACACACCAACTGTATATTTTTTAAATCATGATTTGTTATTTCCTCAGACCATGGCTACTTACATCTTGGTCCAGTCCTCTTAAGGTCACTTTACAAGTATTTTAGGCCATACCCATGTAGTCAAAATGCAAATACTGAAGAACAAACAGGAAAGAGTTTCATGAAAGGACCTCCAGCTGTTATCAAGAATAGCTAAATATCAGTCTTTGGAGATGATTTATAAAAGTTTAAAAATTGCTATTTTATTCACAACAGCTTACAGTCTCAGAATTTTCAAGATTTCCAAACAGAGGCCTGAGTCAAAAACATTACAATAATCCATCCATGCTACCCCAGAGCTTTCTCTTTATGGATTTGACAGTTTTTATAACTAACTTGTCAATCAGAATCTGAACTTTGTTACCTCTTGTTTTATGTTTGCATCTCCCAAGTAATGTCTCTGCCCGAATAGGTTGCTGTAGTTATGCTCTGAAATGAATAATGTGAATAGATTCCTCATCTTGCCTAAACATGAGACAGGCTAGTAGTTCAAAATGTGATACTTAGCGCTGCCCTGAAAGAGGGAGCATTAATTTATAATGATAAAATAAATTCTGATAAATCCACCAGGAGCTGTGCTGTACTGGGTAAGGATACTATCTAGCAGCAGTACCAGCAGTTGGTACTTTGTGTTTCTATTCAAATGTTGATGTTGAAAACATAATAAAGTGTCATTAGTTAACTACCCTTCTATGTAATCTCTTTTATTCATATAGTTTGGTCATCTCTTCCAGGAGTGACTCTACTTTTACCTCTCTTCTAATGGCAGGCTTGATAAATATTACTTTTTTTCTCTCTATTTTAATTGAACATGCTCTTTTATGTTTTCTGAAAACAGTAAATATTCCTTCTTATTTTTATGTGACTGTTATAAGGTGATGGATACTATGAAGAAAATTAACTCTGTAGGAGCCCAAACCAGTCTATGGGACTCTGGTTTGTATTTGTGCTGAAAACTGTGTTAATAACACAGGGATGTTTTAGTTACTGCTGAGCAGAGCTTACACAGAGCCAAGGCCTTTTCTGCTTCTCACACCACCACACCAGCGAGGAGGCTGAGGGTGTACAAGAGGTTGGGAGGGGACACAGCTGGGACAGCTGTCCCAAACTGACCCAAGGGATATTCTCTACCATATGGTGTCATGCTCAGCAATAAAAGCTAGGGAAAGAAGGAGGAGTGTGGGCAGTTACAGTGTTTTTCTTCCTAAGTCACCATGATGGTATCCTGCCTTCCTGGGGATGCCTGAACACCTGCCTGCCCTTGGGAAGTGGTGAATGAATTCCTTGTTTTGCTTTGCTTGTGTGTGAGACTTTTGCCTTACCTACTACTTAGTCTTAACTCATGAAGTTTCTCATTTCTGCCCTTCTGGTTCTCCTCCTCATCTCCATGGGGTGATGTGGTGGTAAGCAGGCAGCTGCATGTTGTGTAGCTGCCAGTTGGTGTTAACCCACAGGTGATTATTGACTTTGATACACTCAGTGTATTTCTTTCGAGTTTTTGCTTATTTTCCTCTCTTTTTATAATTATACTCTTATACTTTTTCTTATAATTTTATTGTCTGAAACCTGTTTTCTATTGATTTCATTTATTTTTTAATGTTATTTCATTATGCTATGTTATACATGGGGTTTTTTTCTCCTAAAATTTGATAGATGATAATGCATCATGACTTTTATCAGATCTACTAACTATTCAAGGGTTACTACTCTCTATATAGTTATACCAGACAGAGTTAGTAGTCAGTAATATCTGACTGGTTTTTGTGCCTTGAAATAGCGTGATTTCTTTTAAAGAAGACATATTCATCTAATTTCTTATTTTTTCTTTGACTTGTTCTAGAATCACTCTCATCTCTGCAAAGATTCTGAGAAAAACATTGCTTTTTCGTTTCAAAGTACTTATCCGTACACTACATGGGGTTGTTTTGAAAGAAAACTAGAGGTTCACAGTCTGCGAACACAGCCATTGCCTGGGGCAGAATTTTCAGTGTAGATTGATTGCTTGAGTTTTAATTTTCTTGCTTTTCTTTTTCCTGAGTACATTATCAGATTTCTGGTTTCCTTTTTTTTTTGCCTGCATTGGTATCCCTCTGTTGGCATAAATCCAGCTATTAAGCATAGGTGTTATTATCTTTCAATCAAAATAAAATAGCTAGAAAAAACATCTTAGTTTTCATTTATCATCATCAAGATCTTCATGATGATGCTTGCTATCTGTTTGAATACAGAGAATAAATGAAAAGATATTCTACCTTTCAATCTATCTGACTAATTGTATTAATGATTATGTTGTGTTTCTAAGTGATCTCTGTAGGGTGTCTATTATGCAGCATAAGATGTTATCTGAAAAGATAACGAAGAAAAAATACAAAATACCAAATGTTCTAACAAAAATGAAGAAAAGCAATGTAAAATGGGGAAAACAAAATTAATAGATAATTACTTCAAGCTTAGGATAAATTTTAAGGTCTTTTAAATGAAAACTACCAAGATATATTAGATTGTTCTTGGATTTTTTTCCTCAGAAGCATGATGACATTCTCTTTAAAGATTTGAAAAGCATGATACATTTGGAATATCATCCATTGCATGACTTTACTTTGAAAAGCACACTAAGAGACTGGTGATTCTCAAAAATCATTACGAAAATTTCTAAAATCAAAGTAATCCCTGTGAGTTCAATAGGGTTGTTCTCAAAACTAAGAATTTTAAAAATAAGTGGCTTAAAAATCATAGCTACTTATAGCATCCAGAGGACTTTAGGTAATAGGAAAGGTATTTATAACCAGGATAGCGTATTGGAAGAGGAAAGATGAACAAGAATTTGGTAAATGTGGCAATTATGCTGACAGAAGTGAGAGACGGAACAGCAAAAGGATAGAGCTGCAATGGATCCCAAAGACAAGAAAATGTCTGAACTTCTTTTTCATGAAAAAGAACCAGTCAGGAAAAGGCAGAAGATAGAGCAGGACCTGGGAGTGGACATGAACAGGAAAGGAAAGGAAGCAGCCTAGGTGAGCCTGGTTTGTGGGTCTGAGTGGCAATGTGCGTGTTTCCATCACCAGTACAGATTAATATCTAAACAGGGGGTATGGAGATCTTGCAGAAAAAGCAAGCTCAGATTTGACCATATTAGACTTAAACTGAGGCGAGAACAGTATTATGTTTTCTGGTGAGAACAGTATAAGGACCCCAAAGGCTATAGAGTGGTCATACAGGAGCACTGAAGATAAAGAAAAGAACATGGGTTGTGTGTTTCATGAGGCAGAGATCACCTTTTCATTATGCTAATATACTGTGCCTAATACATTTGCCTATGGCAGGAGGCATAACACTATCAAAGAATCAATTAAAATATCTGTTTGAAATAAAATTAATTTGAATTTAAATCTTTATGTTTACTTTATGTTAGTTTAAATAAAAAGCCTTACACTTACTCTAAATGTATTTGAGATACTAAAAAGTGTTTCTTATAGCCTGTGGTAAAGTCATTAAAGAACATTCTCACAGCTACCACCTAGTGATTTTATGGAAAATTCAAAATATGCTAATTTCTTTTCTTCCTTTATATGTTTGCTCTAAAAGTGCATCAATTTCATTTGTGCTACTCTTTTCACCTTTTGCTACAACCTTTCATAAGACATTGAAATACTGTAACAGAATACCAATAAATCGGTACTTATTCACTCATGCATAATGAGTGTAATGTTTTACAAACATTTCTTTTAATTTTTTACCTTGTCTGTGAAGCTTAGATGACATACCAGGACTTGTTTTGCCACTAAAAACTCTAATCAGAAGTAGAGAAAACCTTCAAGACAAGCAGATGGCAGTTTCTTTGATGATTTAGTGGATTTTTTTTCTTTTCATTCATTCTGCCTAAGGAGATGTTTGCACAGGTTACCACAGTGGTTCCTCGTACAACTTCCCTGTCCCACAAGGGACACAAAGCATTCCAGGAAAAAAGTCTGGTAGGTCAGCACAGCTCT
This sequence comes from Falcunculus frontatus, assembly GCA_013398115.1. Classification (NCBI taxonomy): domain Eukaryota; kingdom Metazoa; phylum Chordata; class Aves; order Passeriformes; genus Falcunculus; species Falcunculus frontatus. The sequence goes on from VZRV01002858.1 coordinate 2,492,068, forward strand.
TCTAGCCTTGTGGTTCTTAGTCAAGGGCCAGAGTTTTGGGTTCAGTTCATCTAGGGTGTCTTTGGTTCTCTATTGTTCGGTTCCCAGGGCTCTCCCTCAACTCTGCTCTCATGCAAGCCCACCTGGAATCCTGTGTCCATATCTGGGGCCCCCAGCAGAAGGGTGTGGATCTGTTGAAACAAGTCCAGAGGAGACGCACCAAGATGATCCGAGGGCTGGAGCACCTCTCCTATGAAGACAGGCTGAGAGAATTGGGGTTGCTCAGCCTGAAGTAGAGAAGTCTCTGGGGAGATCTTACAGCAGCCTTCCAGGACCTAATGGGAGCTACAAGAGAGGGCTGGAAAAGGACTCTCCAAGAGCATATAGTGAATTCCTACAGGTAAAACTGATACATTTCACTAGAGCTTATCTTCAGCCTTTTGTCATGGAAACCTGGGTTTGTTACACACACAGGACCTCAGTTTTTAAATTCATTCCTCAAATTAATATCATTGCACCTATTTTGTTATCCAATTTATTTTTCACTAAGTTTATTAAAACATTCATTCTCTCATGTTGTGTGGCTGCACCACAGCTCTATGTTCTGGTATTAAATATAGTTTGAAATGTTCCATGTAAATAGCAGGAAGAGAACGGCAGGGAACTCACCAAACCATCTGAAACCCCTGAAGTTTAGTTTTTTCTGTAGAAATTTCAGATTCTGATAGGCAGATTTTTCCTTATTTTCTGTCTTTGGTAATTTCACATCAAAGGATCACCATAATATAGATAATACAGACAAATTTTGGGGGTTCAAGCCTGCCTATTCAGGGAGGCTAAATTTCAGTGCAATGTTGTGTAAAATAGTTTTATTATTTGAAGAAGTGAAAAAAATACCATACAATAACAATGAAGGCTCTAGGAATAGTTATTAGTTTGCAGTAAGTATGTTGTTTTTGTGCCTTTTTTTATTCTTTATTTTAGTTCCTGTTCAATGTTTACTTTCAATTATTGCTACCTACAGGAAACCAGCTTATCCCTGCCAATAACTTTGCTGGAACAAATTGAATAATGAATTTGAAGAGAAAAATATTGTTAGACCCAACCTTTTTTTTCTCTTCAGAGGCTTCAGAGTAGTGAACTAGAATTTCAAAATCAGCAAGATAACATGAAAATCTGCTGTGATTAACATTTGGAATCTCTCTAGATGAAGATATATGTCTTTCTTCTGTATTAATGAACTATGCAACTGTCAAACAGCAATTGATTTATGCTTACAGAATTGAAAAAGGAAACATGCATACAAAATAGGTGATACGCCCAAATTGCAGAGGAAAACAGTGGTAGGGCTCCTGAATCCAAACCTTTTACCTAATACAATGCCTTATTTGAACAAATTACCTAAAATGACAGTTATGCCTAGTGTTTTTACTTTATTACTCTTCTTCCCTTCTTCATACATTAGCTGTCATGAATAATTCTTTTTCACTGTAATATATTAAAACATTTTTATATAAACATATATAGGCAAATATATAAACAAAATATAGGCAAAACAGTATCTGATCATTACTGAATAAACAGTGCTCTACTATTTTTCTTCCAACACATTTCTTGTGTCCAGTAAGTGCAGATAAATAAAGTTACGTTAAAGTTTTCATTACAGAATGTGTGAGTCTGTATTTATTTTATTTTATTAATGTACCAATAAAAATTAGTATTTCTTGCATTTGGATGGATCTTTTTTCACTTTGATTACTCTAGATCTCAGTTTCTTTCAGGCAAGTTGAGAATTAGCACAAATTATTACTTGTAAGTCTGATTAATGAAAAGGGTGGTTTTGTACTACATTTATAAAATCAGGTCTGAGAATATTGAGGTCATTGTGATACATTGTGTCATAAAGGAATCATGAAACCAAGTTACTTGTATTGCAATACAGACGAAGAAATATAATACTTTTAGCAATGGAAAGTGAGTTTCTTTGCCAGCCTTAATCAAATTTTAGTCACATCTTTTCTAAACTAGCATCCTTGTACACAGTACTAACAATTAGTCTTTTTTGTTGACAATATTCTCTCAATAAATTAAAGTTATATAATGTCCAAAATTATGTGGAATTATTTGCTGTAGCCTGTTGAATTAAAGCTCTCCTGTTTGGTATGGCTTATTAAAGATTAATTGTAGAGACATTCTCTCTTTTTAGACTTCAGTTCAGTAGTTAAATCATGCCAACAAAAAAGTGTTTTTAAGTAAAGGTAACATACCACTTCACATATATTTTCAGTTCAGAGTGTGTTCTTGAATGAAAGGTGAATTAATTATTCATATGATCCTGATGTGAAATTACTTGTATTTTCTATCATGGAGACTAACTAGTTCATGCTTTGTTTTGATTTTGATTGAAGTAAAATGCTGTGTTATCAGATATAAGCATTCTGGCACGGTGTGGAGAAGAAAAGACAAGAAATTAAAAAGCAGAAAAGGGAAAAAGTAGATTCAGAAACAAGAAAGTGAAGAAAAATATAACTTATTGCCTGAGATTTTTCTCCTTCTCCCTAATCTAAAAGAAATAAATAGAGTAGGAAGATGAGAAATGTTTGTAAGCATGATACATAGCTCTGCAGAAAACAGTCACACCGAATTTCAGTGAGTTTCTCTAGGTACAACAAATTCAAAAGCTCTTCTACATTATTTTGCTCTTATCAGTGGAGAGGCTCCTCCCAGAGGTCAAAAAATATCCCTAGTCTGAGGGAATGTTTTCATTCATCAGCAAGATACAGATGTAAAAGTGCAAATGATACAATTAGAAGCCTACATATAGGGGCTTTTCCTTATATTAGAGGTATTTTCATGATCAAAACAAGTGTTCAGCATGTTCAAGGAAATTATTATAATTTTATTATCTCTGTTTCTTCAGTATGAAATGAATGTAAAACAAGTTTAGCCTTTCATCATTCTCTTCCTCCTTCAGAAATTGATGAACTCAGGAAATATTCAGTTTCTGTCTTTTATCTTAGCCATTCCAACTGCAATTGTAGAGTCAAAATGGTGTTTTTGAAGAAATATACATATTTTCATTATCTAGACTTTCAGTCATATAATTTATTTTTGAAAACAACCAACCAACAAAAATGTTTGTTATACAATCACTGGTTTGGCATCGCATGTGTGAAAAGATTTTGGAGCCCATGAGAGGCTTCTTAATGGGAAGTGAATACCTGCAATGCTAAACCCTGTTGTGCAAAGGGCACAATCTCATGAACAAGTAAAATTCTGTGATTCTATCAACAAATCAATATACATAAAGTTCTTCAGCTCGGTTACTTGTATTTCTGCGGCAGTTATAGCAATGTCAGGAAGTAGAAAAAGAATATGGACTAATGTTTGCCTTAGAGTATTTAATTTTCTGTCTGATGGAGCTTGAAACTGTATATACACAAGTTTCTGCTATGTTCCAGGGAGTAAAACCATGAAGGAGCAAAGATATTGAAATTACTGATAAATAAGTAAAACACAAACATATCCAGCAGAGCATTGAACACGTCAGCCACTGTCTGTTTTGTGGTTACATATCATGTGTTCCTGTGTATTAGGAACCTGATGTGTGAGTGAAACGAATGCTTGTGTCTGCCCTTAACTCAGGCTGTGGAAAGACTCAAAGCTATCTGTCAGGAGAAATGGATCTGCTAATGAAAAGGGGTCAGAGAAGTCTACTTAATGCCCAACAGCAAAATTGGCTGTAGAAAAATGCCAAACCCTGCTGTTCTGTTCTGGCCAGACTCTTCAAGCTTTACTCAAGATAAGCAATGCTTGCTTACCTAAGTGAGTCTATTGAAGTCTATTCCGGCACTTGTGCAGGGCCTTGAAAGCAACAATCTCGGAAAATTAAGCTCAGTAGAGTGGTAAAGGTTTGCCATTAAGGGGTTTGGAGAGAGAAGTGAATAGTAAAAGTCAGCAGGCAAGGAAAAAATCTGCAGTTGGCTGCAGCTTGATAGATAGATTACCAAGCTGGTCTGAACAGCTGGCAGCAAGGATTGCTTCTGCTGGGAGAATGACTGTGTTACATACCAAAGATGTATTCCCTGCATACGTATGTTTGTTTATATACAACAGGAATAGAAACGCAATTACTCTTTACCCAATTGCAACTGAAACAAAAGATAATTTCTTTGCTTCATAATCTGCAAGGCAGAGATCTGTTTACCCAACAACTTGCGCCTCCAAACACTGACACTGACAGTTTCTTCTTCAGGTCTTTCCCAGCTTCCGACACCTACACGTCATCTTTTTGCCATTCAAATGCCTAATGTCTGCAACTTCAAACAGCTAAGTATCACACTCAGTCAGGCTCGTAGATATATAGAGAAGCAATATAGAACATTAAATAGATTTAGCAATTTAGAGCATTAAATATTACACAGATTACACTATGTCAGCTGCATAAATAAGAAATGGGCTTTTAAAAACAGAATGCTTAGTTCTCGTTTACCCAGAAAGTGTGACATAACTTTTTATGTTTGTCATATACTCACTATGTTAAAAATTAGGACAACTGGAACTAACATAAATGAATCAATTCATATGTCCAATGCCTGTTTTCAAACTGACTCTGATCTCCTATTTGCCTTGGATGATTATTTTATTGCTTCCAGCTATCTTTGATACATAAGAAGACTTAATTGTTCCTTTCATTCAGCCTGAAACTGTTTGACGAACCCATTAGCTTCAACAAGCTCTGTGACTCACTTGCTGACAGCAATTAGGACTCCCAAAAGGTATCTGGCTAAGCCAAAACCCCAAGAGTTTCATAAGGTGAGAAGAAGGTCCTGAGATTCATTTTTTGCTAAAACAGGGCTTAGAATCTCCTGAAAAGAAAATCAATCTAAAATAATTAAAACCTCTGTTCTTTCACTCCAGTGAAGATACTATTCTGTTGCTAAGCACCTGTTTTGAACAGAGGCATTTGGAATGTATCTCCCTACTCTTTCATCTCCTTCAGGTGAAATTTTTCCATTATCATTGAATTTGCATTCACTTTTTTCAAATTCTCTTTCGGATAGAAGACTTGAGGTTAGATAAAGAGACAGGAAACTACAGTAAAGACCCTTGTCTGGGCACTATATCTGCATTCATGTATTTGCTTAGAATGAATACACAATCAATAACTTAACCTTGATGTTTCTTTATCAGTTTGAGCAGACATAAGGCATAAATCCAGAACTTTCCCCTTGAAATCTTTTAGATACAGTATATTCAACTGTAAATTTATTTCCTTTTAAAAAAAATTAACTAGTCTCATATGGACTGCAGAAGAATGATATGAGAACTATACAGAAAAAGATAAACTGAGAAGAAATAGGAATAAAAATATCATCAAAATATCATCAAATTTTAAGATTTAAAAAGCTCAGGTAGAACCTGTTAGTAAATGGAAAGAACATTTTTATCAGATTTATATTTTGTAGTCAGAAATAATTAACATCAGATATGCTGAATTAAACTTAATTTTACCTATCCAGTAAGTCCACCTCCCAAGTCTTTCTTTGCTTTTTGACATATAAGGAAGTTGAATAAGTATTCATTGGTCTTCTAATGTGTAACCAGATAAACTCTGATGTTACCAGATAGACACAACCAACCTGCATAGCATTTGTACTTCACACAAGATACTTACCCTTTCTAATTCTTCATCAATTTCAACATTACTCTTTTGAGACCAAATTTCATGATTTCAGGTCTATTTTAAACAAAACAATGACTTAAACTATTATTGCTTGGATTCCTTTCAGCTGCCTCCAAAATGCTGCAATTAAAACAATGTGTTAGTAATTGCCTTGAAATATAAACAGACACCAACTTAAAATTGCTCTAAAATAAAACCAAACAAAAGTGGAAAATTAATTGTAATTTATAATTCATTTTTGTTGCTAATGCATTTTTTATAGACTAGATTCTCACTGGAGCCATTGGCAACTAAATACCTCATTAACCACTGAACATGACCCCTGGGAACACTGGCAGTCACAGAAACACCAACTCCTTCATGTTTTTGCTTCCACCTACATAATCCTTTGGATATGCAAGTTACTACAGCTGCAAATGTGTGTCACAGCCTTTGTGTTTACACTATAAGGAGTTCCAAAGGCTGATCTCTTGTAACTAGGCCAAAAGGTGCGGGAAGTGAAGGTTTTATTATTTTACAAACATACACTTCAAAAGAGACAGTTGGCATCTCAGACAGAAGTCACTAAGCTTTTCATTCTCATATAGATGAGGCTAAACTGGTTAATAATTAAAGGATGACTTATTCTGCTCTAATTTTCAATGGCTGGGTACTCAGATCATTTAGAATGGTTTTATTTTTTCATATAAAGTCCATATCAAGACTTACAAGATATAAATCATACTGTAAGTAAAATCCATTTGCTAGAAAAGGAAACAGTCTTGACTAGATATTGAGGCCCAGAGAACAACTGGGGTAAAGCAGTGCTGTTAAATAAAAGAAGCAGTCTGCGTCATCTTTCACTGACAGTGATTGGCTCCCACCCCTGCTTTTTCTTCTCTCTGTACTGCAACAACCATTTCACTGTCTCTCCAGTGAATTATGCAGGGAACAGATCCAGCTGAAAACAATCCCAGCAAAAACACAATGGCTGTTACTCTTTGGGATCGGTCATCTTGGTGTGGTTTGCCACAAAGAAAACCAAATCTCTCTGCTGGTGTTGATCTGAGGCCCAAAGCAGTAAGGTCTAAAATCCTTAAAAACTTATTAAATTGCTACAAAAGAGACCAGTAGCAAAGTTTGGTCACAATGTTACAGAAAATATTCTGTTTAGGAAGGTATGATTGCAACTGTATAGAAAAATCAGTAACTCATGAAGAAAAAGTTGTTCATTTTAACAATTCCCAAAACCTTAATTCTATAAAAGTCTATTGCTTTCATGGTTGCTCCAATAGAAGCATTTTTTAAAAAGTCTTGCTAGTAGTATGGGGTGAAAAGTGAATTTCAAATAAAACAGATAGCTAATCACAACTACTTTATAATAATTGGAAATAGATTTGAAAAATATTTTTCCATGTTGTCTTGTATGCTATCTTATTAACATGACTTTCACCACTCAGTTGAAACTGGAGCAGCATAAGCAGGCAAAGTGCATTTCTGCTTTTCATCCTTTAACATTAGGTTTACAATTTAGTAATAGCCAAAGCAATGCTTTTGCAGTGCATGTCCCAAAGACAGCAGCCGGTAACCCAAAGGTGTAATCGAAATTAGCCAACACATGATGAATTTTAAATATGAAAGGTTTTTAAAAACTGCTCTAGGCTTATCTGTACTTCAATAATTATTCATGGAAGATGTGTGCTTTATATTATCTGTGAGAGGATAATCTTCAAACAAATGAAAAAAACCAAAATCTGTCAAATAAATTAACAGTTATGAATTATTTGTTCAGCTCTAATTTTACCTTACTAATTCAACTTAATTAAAAACATGCAAGCATTTTCAATTTATAAAAGTGAATTGAACTTACAATAATAATTTATCTGATCTAAATAAATCAGATCAAGTGCTATGATGTAGGAAAAAATCTTTTAACAAGGACCATTAAAATATGAAAAACATATCTGTGTTTTAAACTATGTTTTGATCCACTGTATAAATTCACATTCAGTGGACAAGTTGTACATACTTTGTAAGGCCTTTAGCAAAGTAGTTAGACTTTTTTTTAAAGTTGTGAAAGCATTCTTAACATAGAAATTGTCTGCTTTGATCTAAGAGTTTTAAAATTAGATATTTATTTTTAAACTGACTTAGTTTTATAGGCACTGAAAAGTATTGTGCATTTCTTATAGATAACCTATCACCTCCTAAAAAAGGTCCCTAAGACAGGAGAGCAGGCATTATTATTACCATCTGTTCTCATTCATTATGGCAGGGTTTTTGTAGAAAAAAAAAATAGCATAAATTCACTGAGAGGCGTGTTGAAGTAACATTATAAAAGCCATTTACATTCAAAACATTTGAATATATCTTATTTTAATTTTTAACAGCAAGAACTGCTTTGTATATTCATCTTGTAATACACCAGATGCATAGAGAAGCTAAATTCAAAGGCAAATTAAGTTAACCTGTATTTTGTATGAATTTGATCAAATTCTGAACTTCTATTGAACAAAACAAGGCTGGGTGCAAATGTTAACAGGAAAGGAAAGTGAAAACAGTGTTTGCATGGATGCTGAAAGCCAAAGCCAATAAATGTTTAACCACTCTGCTAAAGAATTTTTTGTCTAATGATTTCTCCAGAAGGTGACTTGCTTTGAAAGGTATTCATCCCCCTCCTAAATATTTTGTGTGGATTCAAGTCCACAAAGCACCTGCCATCCACCATGAAGAATATTATGTATCTCCTCCTTTAGAAGGTTGTTTCATGCAGTGCCTCGGGAGAGTTGTTATATGAAATCAATAATATTTTTGAACTTCTGAGTGATTAAGAAATGTGTCTGAATTGCTCTCAGGGACAGATAAATATAACATTTATGGGAATAAAGAGATGGATATAATAGAGATGAAATGAAACATAACATCTAGAAAAAAACAGTGTCAAGGCTGATATGGCTATATTTCATCTTCCAGACATTTTGGTTTATTGGAACACAATTGTGTGCTGCATTCACCTCAACCCCCAGAACATACAGACTCACACACACTACACTTTTTTAATCCTTTCTTAAATAAAGCAAAAATGCAGAGGAAAATAATTTCAGACACATCACTGGTAGAGCAGGTAAACAGACCATGAGGAATGCAGGCTGCCATACTCACAGACTCACTGCCATCTGTATAAATCTAGCCTCCTTCATCCAGATCAATCTAAGCAACTTCCTTGAAAACAAATTTAGCAGCTTTAGGGTTTGAAATGAGCAAAGTAACAATATTTTTGTGCATGATTTAAGGGAATCCCTTCTCCACTCCCAAGATGCCTTGTTCTTAGATTAATGGATAGATGTGAAATAGAGTTGATTGAAAACAGGAACAAACAAAATGTGGTCAGGAAATGTTTACACTGAAAACATCACTGGTTGAAGGACTTTGGCCGTGCCAGGTGTTGGCCACAATGGTGAGCGATGTTAATAGCAAATACATTGAAGAAGAATGCGATTCAAATTGTTCAGGAGTAAAAAGGAGACAGGGAGCACCAAACCGTACATGGAAGTTAGGGAATGTGAGCAAATAGATGAGGAATAGGAACTGCTGTGCCTGTCCACACTGCTCTTAAAGAGATGGAGTGGCTTCCAGACAATATATTTCCTTTCTGTGGTCTCCAGGACATCCAAATATCCTGGTAAAAGTAGTATGTTGAAAGCACACTGATGAGCCTGGCCTATCCCAGAAGGCTGACAGCTTTTGCACAATCGCTAACTGAAACAAATTATTCATTTGATTTTGAAGTGACTTAATGGACACAACCCAGAGAAACTATTTCAACTACATTTGGAGTAAAGACATGGTCTCTTAACAGTTTCTCCTTGAAAATAATATGGGGACAGTGGAGTCTATGTATCTTGGAACTCTAAATAAATTCATGTTACTTTGTGATCAAAGTATGCTATGAATGCTGAATGCCAATTATTTCGGGGAGTCAGCACAGTGTGATCCACCCTCATTACTGTGCCTCACTGCAGAAACCCACAGGGCAGGGTATCAGAATTTACTTGTCTGGATTATTACATTCTAGCTCGTGATACTCCCACGACCAGGTCCCAAACTAAGAAAGTAGTGAATAAGTATTCAAAAAGGAAATTCTTAAAACAAAGCAAAATTATATTTTTAATTAAATAACATAGCAGAAAAAAAGCTTCAGATCTTGTTGTAAAAGTAGAGGGACACTAAATAATTTTCTAAGTTTTTTTTCTAAATTTTAACAAACATCCACTTTTTCAATTTGCCACATAGATTAGGTTACTAAAGACACAAAAAAAGATAATCTTCAGTGCAGATTTCAGTTCTGCCTAATGCTTTGCTGACTAAATCCTGTTTAATTCTAAATTAAATGAGAAGCCACAGTAAATCAAGTCCAATATTCCTGTCTTCTTCCCTACAGATATAATTACACGCCCCTTTAAGAACTCACTCTATCCATTGCCAAAATGGGAAATATTTAGGGGAGTGGGAAAGTGGAAGACTTCTTATACAATCACAGCATGTGGTAGAAAAAGCTTAGTGGCTTAGAAGAAAAAGGGAAGATTTACTGGAGGTGGTTATGCAATTCCACCCGTATATCATCTAAATGATTCATGTGCCTGCTAGGCCTTATAAAACAATCTCTTCAGCCATATCCTTTACTCTGAATTCACTCAGGAGTCCTGTTGGATTGGGGCAACATCTTCAACTAGCGCAGCAGCAGATTTCTTGTGAAAGAAATAAAATAATTTCTAGTACAGAGAGTCTCTTTCTCGGGAAATTGAAGAAAAAGTAATTCTGCAGTACCAGGTGTTGGGATAAGTGGTTTAGAGGTCTATGTAAATTTGGCCACAAAGGTTCTGAATGTGCAAAATGCTCAATTAGGGGAAATTAGAATTGTGGCTAGATTTCTATACTGATTTCCTCCCTGTTTTCCTCCTCAATTGATTTACTTCTGTTTGGTCTGCAACACAAATTTGAATATTCTATGCTCTTGAATAGAGAACTGACATTCAGTAGATAGAACACATCGTCATACTCTAAGTAATAATGGCAAAACTGAACAAAACCCTGGACTATAAAAAGCAATTTGCCTAGTATGCTTTCTGAAAGTGGTGAAAACTGGAGTGGATAGAAAATTGAGGCTTTCTTACCTAATCTTGAATTTATATTTTGTGCTGATGCACTCCGCAGACATTCAATAGCATGACTTGCTGGCTAGGCACAGCAGCTGCAAGCTCTTTTTGGGAACAGGAGGCCAGGAAAGATTAGCTGTAAAATTATAATGGAAATAAGTTTTTAAACGAAGAAGAAATAAAACAATTGCTATTGATTATTACACTAAATGTTAATTTGTAGCTTTAAGTCATTGCTGTCAGGGTAATGCTGTGGAAAAAAAGAAGAAAAAGTAACCCAGATGGATTTATTTAATGATTTTGTCTGGCTAACAGGTATTTTAATCCATTTGTCAACCTGTACTGTGGTTTGTGGATGCTCTTACATGTGCACACAAAAAAAAAATATTTCTAAGTGGTATATTTGAGAATAATGTAAAAGAATAAACTAAGGAAGAGAAAATGTAAAAGCAATAATAACAACATCTTTTGGATCTCATTTTATCCCAATGTAAACAAGTTAGGGAAGAGAATATATGAAGGAAAGGCATCGCACATAGTAAAAAAATCCAAACCGACAACAAATAACCCACAACAAACAAACAAAACTGCAACATTTTCAAGTGTTACTAGAAAAGTTAAGAGCCTGGATCCTATTTTCAAATATGACATAAATGGTGGGGAGAGGCTTGAAATAGGACTTGGGACTCAGAAATCCCATTATATTAGCTTTTCTTCTGTTCGTGAAAAATCTCAGGAAGAGAGTGCCCAGGCTCTTATGACGCAGGATTATTTGTCAATTTTCCATGGCATAATTACACATCTGAGCCCACACTTTTTTCATGTATTTCTAATAATGTAAATTAGATTTGTAACTCTCTTAGGACACCTGAATATTTTTACTTTTTTGGACTTGTGAAAACTTCTGCCTCTTTCACCTTTCTTACCTAATATGACTACAGAATGTCACATCAGCCACCAGTTACTTCTCAGAATGTTTACTCTTGTTGCCTAAAAACATCCTAAAATCACATTGAAGGCATATGCTCTTACAAAACCAGCAGAATTGCTGACTAATTCCTTAATCAGATTAATAGTCTTGGAGTTTACATATCTCCTTAAATGTTGGACTGTGTAAATGGAAGTATGTCCTTCAATATTTATGGTTTTTCCTGTGTGTCAGAGGCTCATTGTAAGTTGCCGTGGTTCACAGAACACCTCTGAGAAAGTTTGTTGAAAAAGTTACTTGATATTTCATGTAATTCTAGAAAAAAAAAAAATCTATTCTCTAGTCTTTTCAAAGTCCTAAGTTATAAAGCTAATATAGATCTTGACATAAAGAACAAAATGATCTACATGTTCTTGTTTATTAGGATGTAGCTTAGCCTAATCGGAAACTTGCCTGTAATTTACCTATATTGACTATTGCTTTCATCTTTTATCTCTGATGCACAGATGGATACATATTTGTTGGGAAAAAATCAGCCATCCAGAGTATCATAAAATAGAAGAATCAGATAATATTTTAAATGGATGATACCCTGTCTCAAAGCTAGTGTTTATTTTGGTGTGCTACAGCATAGTTAGAATATACATTTTCAACTTCTGAAAGAATTGACATTCATTTCCTATTGTATTATTTCTGTAATCTTGGAAAAAAATAGGTATTTTTCTATGGGAACTCTGGGTAAATGCTGCATGTGGGTAAATTGTGCCATTTTAACAGTTGCTACTGGTCCAAAATATTTTTCATTTCTCCATGGAAGATGCTCCATCCTGTCAGTGATTTCTTTTTTTCTACCTATGTCTACAAATACAATACTGTTATGTTTTGAATCATATGCAACTGTTCAGACACCTGCATCTGTATGCTAACTGTAACAAATGTTCAGTATAAAAAAAGACCAAAAAAAATCCAAGGAGTGTATAATTGAATCTTCATTTAATTAAAAAAAAAAAAAAATCTATGAAAGAGGAAGTATTTTATAATTTTATTCTTGGTATCAAATTTTTACATTATTTTAAGTGCACCAGTCAGAAGGAGGAATTTTATAACATTAAAATTGTACTCAAATCAAACATAAATACAAAACATAAATTTTTTAGCTAAGCAGACTGCTCTAATAAAGAGCTCTCTCAAATTCAGAAATCCATCCATAAGTGCTGTATCTATTAGTATCCCATCACCCAGAAAAACACATTAAAATTTATAGTTCTGCAAAAATCCAAACTAGATAAGGCCTAGAAGAGAAAAGGTATCTGAGTCAGAGTTTGGGTGCAAAGCAAACTATCCAATAAAGTTCATGGAAGAAGAAAAATTATCATCTTCCACAACCTCTCTCTGTAGTCTTCATATGAGTTACCACCTGTCTCAATGCCCGTCTTCAGACTTATGGTATTGTTCAGAGCAAGTGTGAATCTACTCCATTTTTCACTCTTGCACTTAAAAGTGACAATAAATAGTTTTGTTTTGGTCAAGCCAAAGACTTAAAACATACTTCAAAATCAGTTGAAAAACAGCAGACATTACAAAAATATTGGTTTAGAGTATTTGCTCCCTGCAATTCATTCAAATAATCTGTCCTTTAGGAAATCAGATATCTCAGGTAAAAGCTCAGCAATTAGTCCAACATAAAAGCCAAGCAGTGATTTTCAATTGAGATCTCCTTCATGGTCAGAGAAAAGCCAGAAAAACATCGAAGGCAGATGGAATGGATCACCCTCTGGAGATACTTATCTCTCTCCATTAATCACGGAACAGCTCAAGTGACTAAATTAAAGTGCCTAAATGTCAGGAAATTGTGGTTAGAGAAGATGAATAAAAGTCTAAATATAAACATTGTTACATTGTTAGGAAAAATCATGTATGTAAATTTTTTCTAGCTGCTTTTTTAGGGACCTTTGTCATCCATCCTCATGTTTCATCACATCTACTACCTCTACAATAAACCAATTATTTTTAAATGCTATTTTTTAAAGTCTGGTTTTCTTCTAACCTGTTCTATTTCTTTTTTCCTGTCTCTAAGTGCCTACTGGTGGAAATGGGAAACATGAAAATAAATAATGATGAGATTTTTCACGTTTATTAGTTCTGCACACTATTATTCTTGTTTGGATCACTGATTAGTTTATTTACTTTGAATTTTCCTCCAGTCTTGCTTTAATTCTGCTCATACAACAGACTGAAAAGACTTAACTATTCTCACTCCATAACTCTAAAATTGTTTTATACTCTCAAACAATTTTTCATATTCCTAAGGAAAAACCAGGCCAGAATTCCATACATCAGAATAAGAGCAAGATTTCTGAGGTATCTTCACTCTGTATGTTTATCTCCATTGTGTGTGATTAACCCGCTGCACAGCCACAACAAAAAGCTGTATCACAGAATGACACACAAGGCTGCTTTATTTTATCATCTTAAGATGCTCGTATCACTTCCAACATAAAATAATAGCATTTTTGTAATCGTACCTTCCTACTAGTGCAAGATCCTTGACTTCAAGGAGATGGGGATAACTTGTCTGCTCTGCAGCCAATCTGTATTTTAGCCCATCTCATCAACTCTGGAAACAAAATTCTCATCTTGCTTTAAATGAAGCAAGGAAAGCACATTTCCTTTTATTCTGCTAAACTAATCACCAAATAATTGTTTTGCAGATAAACGATACACTTTTGTATCCAAGCGACAATTGCTGTTAAGGATACGCTTTCAGTAATTTGAAAACTTATGTCATTCTTTAGCAGTTTGTCAAAGCAGATTTGAAAAAAACAAAAAAAAAATACTGTGAGGATTATTTTAGAGGAGGCAGAACTAGGCAGTTTCACATATGCAATAAATGTATTCTTTTATTCAGCATTGCCACCTGTCTCTTATGATGAGTCTTCACATTGTCAAAATGTATTTTTCTCTTAATTTTAACATTTTAAAGGGAATGTTTACTCTTGTTGGCATAATACAAAATAATGCATAAAGAAGAAATGTGCTGGAAAATATTCCCCCAAATCCTATTATTTTCAACTTGATTGAGCTACTGTTCCAGTATTTTCACTAAATATGAGGTTACTGATAAGTGCACAGAATTTGACTACAGATGTATTCAATATTCGTGGTGTTCATGGCCTTAAATATTGAAGAAAGAAAAAGTAACTTGATATTTCCATGATACATATTTAATGCACATTTGTTCAAACTCAAAGGTCAAGATAAAACAAATTATAGGACATGTGAAAACACACAGATTGTACTTGAAAGATTTATATGGGTTTCAAAATATAAAACTTCTACAATAAGTAAATGCTGTAGAAGTGTTTATTACAACAAAAAAAAAGATGGCTTCTAGACACTGAGCCTGTGCAGCTTGTTTTCTTCAGTGTTTTGATCTTTCCTGCTTCTTTCTTGTGTAAGAGATATAGCACATTTTAATGAGGTAAGTGTCAACACAGCGCAGTAAGGGATCAGTCCCAAGAACCCATCTCTATTTAATAAAATATAGAAATCTCTTAAAAAACTAGTGCTACTACAAATTTTATTAAGAAATATTACACTACAATGATTTTTGTAGTAAAATATTTTTGTTCTTTTTTTTTGTAGCGATAATATTTTATTTTGAAGGGCAGTTTTGCTTTTAAAGTTATTTAAATTTTAACCATTCAGGGATTAATGTTTATAAAGATGTATTATTAGACTTTAGTGATGGCTGGTGTTTCACATCTGTGGTTTAAATGCTTTTTAACTCAAACTAGTCAAAAGGCAACAAAATAATTCCCAGAATTTTGGTTTTCTTCCTCTGGTTGAGAAAAGTCTTGCTCTTATGAAAACAACCACAAAAAACCCCACAACAACAAAATACCAAATTTACTCTCAGACAAAATTATAATAGGAATAATAGTGTCCAGAAGCAAGGCTATTTTTTAAAAGAGAGCCTGTTCAATATTTGATGAAAAAGGTTGTAAAACTTAGTATGCCCAAAATAGCAGAGGTCTCTCTGAGAATACCCCGCTCCCCCCTTCCTTCCTGTTCTTGTGCTTGCACAGGACTGCTACGCTCATGGCTCTCAGCCTAGCTCTCTTTCCCATCATTTGGCATGATGATTAGGATTTAAATTTAAAAAAAAAAAAAAATAGGTAATAAACATAAATAAATAAAATGACTGTGTTCATTTTGTAAGAGATAGCAGAAACTATCACTCCTAGGTAGCTGCAGAAGCTGTTCTGGATGTAACTATGCCCTTGTTCCCAGTCATCACTACCGAGGTTTGTTGTCTCTTCTGCTCTTACACAGTCATTTGGATCTTCAAACCCTTCTCCCAACTTTAGTGTCTTTTCATGTACTTTTGTGTTGTTTTTATTTTTGGGTTTCCTTTTTACAGGCACCTCTTTGACTATGATTTTTCTTACTTTGCACTTATCTGGGAAATGGAAATGTTACCATTAAGCGCATATTTCAATACTGCATATTTCTTTAAAATTTCTTTAATTTCACTGTATATCAGTTTACTGCATGATCATGATTCTGAAATTGGATTGTGTCATTCTGCAGTGTTTCATAGAATAACTACTGATTAATTATTGTTTTCAAGAGAAGAAATAAACCTTTTCTTAATAAGTCATCTAATAAAATTATCTGCTTAAGTGTTTCTGCTCACTTCCTAGTCAATCAATTCACTATTAGTAGAACATTGAGAGCTGAGAGTATTAGGAACATCAAAATCTCATCATCAGGCCTTGGGTATAAGCTGCCCACTGAATGGTAAATTTATGATTTGATACTGCTTTTTGGGAAAGAGAGATTCCAATCAAAACTCTCTTTTGTTTTTACTCTGTTGATGTGTCAGCCCTATTAACATATTTCAATTTCTTTATTATGCAGTTAAGGGCATTTTTGTCCATAGGATGTAAAATAAGCAGTGAAAACTAAAGACATTTTAATATGAAATTTCAGGGATTAAATTCATATCACTATAAAAAGAACAAAGGTGTTCCCATCCATAATGCACATTTTACGAAAAGTTATAGAGCACTCCACCTCAGAAACAAGTAATGCATGTCACTGATTTAGGAAAGTTAAAATTATATTTTCAAATTCATTGTTCATAAATGTTAGAAGATTTTTAAACCAGTTGTATCCTTGGGTCATCATAGTTGTTTGCACTAGTGTTACATTAGAAGGAAGCCTGGAAGTTAGAGCAACTGGTTTTCTGAGAAATGCTTTTGTATGGGAAATTCCTACAGCAATTTAGAGCTGTTGGGGTAGCTTTCCAGTGCATAATTTCCAGGACCATTAGTGAAGAAGTAGTTTCCAGGCAGAAAAGTTTATTGCCTTACTGCTACATCCTCAGGAGGTATCAAATAAGTGCCTTAAGTGTTGGGACATGAACACATATTAGAAACCAGGGTTGCAATTTCTCTAAATTATGCTCAAATCATCTTTCCTTAATCACTTAAGAATAGTGAAATGCAAACATGGCTATAGCAGAGCTCCACAAAATGAGCATACGTCAGTTGCAGCTAAAGATCTGGGACAAGATCCAAAAAGTATTAGGCGTCAAGGAAATCAATGGGAGTTAGGTACTTAAGTATCTTTGTGCTTTTCTTCTAAAGTTCAAAATGTTTCATCCCTTTCATTTTACTCCACAGTGTTTCTAACACTCCCTTTATATAACAGAATAATATTTTTCTTAAGATAAATTTATAATTACTTAGTGAACCTAATAACTGTTGCACTTTCATAGCAAACAGAAAATTTTTCTTGACTCTCTGTCATGCCTTTCTTCTATATTCTTCCCTTAGTTTTGTCTTTTGTTGTTCCTTTCTTCTTCCTTATGATCTTTACTATGTATCAAACTCAGTCATGGAATACATAACATTTTTACAAGTTTTGATAATTATGACTTAATGTCATCATTCCTGAGAATTAGAATGCTGTCAGATTAACAGCTTCCTGCTTTGAATCTCCTTGATGTCTGCAACTGAAACCTGCATGCAGACATGCAAGTAATTTCCTTGCTTCAAGGTAAGACCAGATCTAATTAATTCTACACTGAAGTACAAGAAATATTATCTGAGGTGAGATGAAGTATAAAGCAGGAAAGAAAAGACTAGACGTGAAAATTTTTCAGAACATCTTACTTTGGGGTAAGAAAACATATAGGTAAAGTATTCAATTTTTTAAAGTGTTCACTGAGCTTCCCACTATAAAAAATAGAAAAAAAAAGTTTGAATACCATGCAGCATAGGAACTGAAAGTCAGTTGCACTTGGAATAAGGCATTGTCACAGATGGAGTGGGGGCTTCAAACAAAGTTTATTAGAGAAACCCTCCTGATGACTCATGAGGTACAGAAAGGACCCTATTTCTTTCTAAACTCCTCCTCAGAGAGGAACCTTGGTGCAGCTGAATCCAGTGATTGCACCTTTGTACAACTTTGTCCTGCATGATGAAGGATGAAGAACCAGATATATTTATATAAAAATGAATGATTTATTATGATAAATTATTAGGCAAAAAGACCTTAATCAGAATTATTTACTGCACAGTATAGAAGCTAAACCTGCTAGTATAGTATAGTATAGTACTGTATCAAAGCAATTATATTGAAAGCCAGCAACAAAACCCCACAATAATTAAGTACAGATTGATGTTACTCACTCAAACCAATGACCATGGGCAACTCTCACTCAGCCTTGAGGAGTAACTCGAGGGGTGTCCTCATGCAAGGGAGGAATTTCCACACACACACACACCCACCCACACCCACCCACACCCACCCACACCCACACCCACACCCACACACACACCCACACCCACACACACACACACCCACACACCCCCCAAGAAGGGATATGTTAGAAGGACCTGCTGTTTGAAAGAGGAACTGGGCTTTTATACTATAAAGTGATTGACTGTCAGATATGTCTCCAGATCAGCTGTGTCAGCTTAGCATTTTTAGATAAGGGTACTTTACCATATCTGCCACACCTTCACCTCACAATCGGAATGATTAACTTTGGGGTTGATGATTCAGCCTGGTTTTAGCATAATTCAACATCACAAGCAGCATGACACCACATCTTGGTTCACCCCTGAGAGTTTTACAAATAGGGCATTGTTTGAGTTGTTTTCCTGTATTCCAGGCAGAGCATCCTTCTACAGGCATAAAATATGGACTCATACAATAAAATGCTTAAATTAATTTCTTCACAATCTAAACATTTATAAAATATTTAACATATATTGAGCATTCATTATAATAGAATTAAGGCAAAATATTTATGCATTAAACTGAACTCTCTTTTTATCATTTTGTCCTGCTTCTTGCTCTATTCCACTGATTAACACAACCACATGAAAAATAAAATAAAGTAGATTCACACAGGGTATCTAACATATAAATTAGTGATGTCTACTGCCACGGGGCCAATTAATCACTTTCATTTCTTCCTTAGATATTGTGTAGAGGAACAGCACTGTTTTGTTGTTGCAGTGTGAATATATCATAAAAGTGTCTATAAAATCCACGGTGAGTTAGAAGTTACTACTAAATATAAATTGATATACAGTAGAGAAGTTGATTTATAGCTGTTCTCATGCACTGTAGCTGCCAGTAATTTGGCTGTATTTTTTTCAGGACATTTTAAACACCATATAGAAAAAAATTTTTTGTAGTGTGTATGTTTTGTTTGTTTGTTTGAAGAAAAATCACATTTCGTTGTATGTTTCTTTCTCTTCTGTTTTTTCTTGTCAAAATGAAGTTTAAGAACTCTTTAGTATTCTTTCACATAAGGGTCATATACTGCAGCGAAATACATCACCCAAGGCTACTACATGTTTAACACAGCATCTTCACAGTCCTCTGATAAGAAAGAGTTTACATCCAAAGAAGTTTAAATGACCAAAATATCGCTCTTTCAGTTGCAATCAGATAATCTAGAATAATGACCTTTCAAAGCCTGTATTTCCAGGGCTGACATAATAGGTTAGTTTAAAACCCATTGACATAGGGAGGTGAGGTTGTTCAGTTCATTGTTCTTGAACTTTAAGCGAAAGCCATGGCCCAGAAAAGTGTGAATTTAGGATGATGTTGGGAAAAATAAAAAGTTTCAAGTCTTTTAAAATCACCAAAAGTGTGGTCAGACAGCTACGGACATTTGTTTCCAGTAATGCTGAATGAGAAACATAATAATTTCCCTTGATTTCTTTTGGTAGGAATTTTGTCCCCTTGAGAAAGCACAGGCAAAGAAGAAACAAGAAGCAGAGGACAGAAGGTAAAATGATGCAGTAAATCTACCTTGCTGTTTTTCCCTTGCTACTTGATGCGCAGTATTTTCTGAACTAGTCAGAGAAAATAAGTTTGTGGGAGACATAAAGAATTGTGAGAATAAACAGGAACAGTAGTTTGTTCCCAATTTCTGCCCATCTAAGTTCTTAAGAAATTTCAGCAGAAGAAGCATTTTACAATAATTTTCATTTATTTCTAAACATTCCTATTATATTTTCTCTGAGTTTTTAAATTAAAAATAATCTTGATTTTCTATGAAAGTAATGACTAAGAGCTGACAAGTAACATATTTGAGAAAAGTGGTTTTGGAAGTTCTTAATGTTTTCAGTGTGTAGCTGAAAAGGGAAGGTTGGTACCTAAAATGGAAGGATAATACTGAACTACAGAATTAAGAAAAACAATTTGAAGGACCCTTTTATGCAGAACTAATTGATAAGCTCCTTTAAATACAAGATATAACACATGGCTTTTAGAACAAAAGGATTTGGTAAACTATCTGTGACAAAAAAAGGCTGATAAATTTGGCCTTGGAGTGGGAAAATACATAATATTTCCTTGATAAATTACAATATTGCAATAGTTCTTGAGCTTGGCATATAAGTAGAAATAGTTTTGCTTTTGTCAAAGTGAATAAAGAATATTTGAGTGCAGATCTTGCAGATCATTTCCACTGAGTTATTAGAGGTCACCTTCAGAGTTATTTTTGAATAGCCTTAGGTCATAATGAAATAAACCTGTTTTTGTTGGTCATGATTCCCTTAAATTCTTTTTTTTTTTTTTTTTTTTTTTTTTTTTTTAAGAAGGGGTAGCACCTGAGATCACCCAGAAGCCTTTATTGGCCACCATAAAGGCCATATGTTAAGCTGCACAAATCCTTTCCAGCTTTTAGCATTTGGTTCCTTGGCATATCCCAGTGTAGCAGGAAACAGTGCAGCAGCTTTGGACTTGCCAGCAAAACTGTCCTGGGATTTCTCTGTGAGGTAGCTGGATGGACTGTTTTCTTTTCTTTCTGAAAATAAGTTTATTTTCATTTGCTTGATCCTTATGAAAATGTAAAGATTTATACTGGCATTCATTTTATAGTCTTTAGAGTGATTTATTTATTTAAGGACAAGAGTTTCTTTATTTGGTGCAATGAATGAAGAGAGGTCAGTGAGAGAGTGGCTACATTATTTCATATTAAAATTTTCATTGTATAGAGTTTTTCTTTCCCTATGTTTCTAAGAAATTTAGTTTCTTCTAAGTCCATAGTTTTAAAACTTCATGACATAATTTTCCTTTTCAATGAGTTGAAGTAGTAGGTATTACTACAGATGATTAAAAGAAACTGATGGAACCTGAGGAAGTAGTTCAGGAAAAGGATTTGGAGAGAATGAACACATATATTCTTAATATATGAACAAACTGTGGAAAAAACCACCAGGACAAAAATTCCCTTCTATACATATATTTGTTTTTGTCAGTGTTTGGTTTCACATTTCATCTATTGAAATCATTATACCACATTTTAATGAAATTTTTGTAGGAAGATATGGCAATAATTCCATCAGAAAGATTATCTCATCTTCTTCAGACAGTATCAAAGTGTACTACAGAATTATTCTTTAAGCACAATTTTTTTTGTCATATTAATTGTTAATGTATCATTCCTCTTAAAAAAAATTGCTTGATCTACAGTAATCAATCTTCATTTTACAGACAATCAAGGAAAAAGAAATGAGAGCAAGTTACTATCATGTAAGTCCTTCCAGAATAATTAAAATGAGAAAAAAAAGTCATTACAATGAAAAATTGATCTTGACCCTCCCCTAAAGTTCAGGAAATTTTGAAAGATATTTTACTCCTGTCATGCTTCTAAAAATTATAAAAAATTATTAATTCAGGAATGATAATTATTCCTTTGCTTATACCTTAATTCTTTCAGGCCTGAAGTAAAAGTGACAATATTATAATATAAAAAGACATATGATTCCTTTAGCCTTTTGGAAGATGAGCAATTAGAAAATGCAAGGCATTTTTTCAGTAAATATTATTTCCTTTAGGTTGAGCAGAGTTATCAGCAATGTGTGCTCTCCTTGCAAGGAAAGCCAGCACCAGCTGACAGCTGATATCAGTTTGCAAGGAGAGAACGCGTAGCAAACACATTTTGTGTAGGCAAATGCATTGTGGTCTCCTGCTGTGTTCCACTGGTCAGTGACACAAAGGTGTGTAACACAACCAAGAAAAACAAGATCCTGCTCAGTTGTCTGACCAGGAAAAAGGTTTAACCAGAGCAAAATCTGCAGGCTGCACTTTGTACACTCATCTCTCTGTATTTTCCTTCTGTATAGACTCTCTCTCTCTCTCTAAAGATTTGATATCTTGAGAAATCAAATACACAATATCTTCAGTATGAAAAATGTAAAACATTTACTGGTCTTTTAATAAAATATTTAAAGTAAATGTATTAATTCCTGAGCAAACAAAAACAGTCTGTCTTCAGTGAACACAGAGTAACTGGATGGGAAGTGTGGGGGTTACCATTACTGAGTTTTGAAATTGCCCTACATGGAATAATTTTGAACTGAATTTTAGACACCCTTGCAGACAATCTAATGACTTTAATTTATATGTTAAATACTGGCTATTTAGTGTAAAAAATACCTTTAAATGTATTAACCAGCTTCAGCAATCAAATTTTGAATATTAAAACTGTCTTCGATATGTAAAGAACATGATCTCAGCATCCCCAATTTCTATTTTAGGCAAGATGACTTCCATTTTCTCTTTTACGAGGTTTACACAAAGGAAACTTACTAAGTGTTCCACCCTGGAAACACCATGTATTTGTGGAAGAACTGTGTAGTTAGTGTGCGTATGACATTTTTTATGAGGATACTGTATTCTTTTTCCATGTTACTCAAGCAGTATTTATCTGAGGCAAAGCCTTTGATAAGTGACAGTTTACTTCTTTTTTTACAAAGAACTATCAAATGTTCCTCATGATTGATGTAGTAGGGAAAGAATTTGCATAGTGAACAGTAAATTCACTTTAAAATGCCAAGTTTTTGCATAAAATATCCTTTTGAATTAGCTGAGACTAAGAAAAAAATATAAAATTTTATTCCAAATTAAAGAATTAGTATAATGCCAAATTATGGATACATATTGAGAAGCAAGAAATGGGAAAAATGTCTCAAGACAGTAATGCTAACTTTTCTTGTTAATCTGTGCCAGTGGATTCATTAGGATGCATTTCTCTTATAGTCTTTTCTGATTGCTACCATCATTTATGCTTAAAAGTGAACATTTGTTTTGAACTTAAAAATGAAATTTAAAATAACAAAACTATTTTTAAGCTAGTATTCTGTTAAAAAAATATGTTAGAATTGGTGTTTTTGGAGGAAAGTTGCAGAACTAACAAAATTCTTCAAATGGTTTTAGTGATTTCTTTGAGCAAACTTGTTATGTCTCAGAATACAAGAGAAGTGGTATTGTGTAACAATGTAATCTGTCAAGTAATGGTCTAGAAACTATATTTCCAAAGAGGGAAGGATTGTAAGGGTAATTAGTTCACTAAAATTTAACCAGTATAAATTTGTCCTGAGCATAAACTTGTGAGTCTATATTGGGATAAAGGAAAAGATTTGACTGTAGGTGGAGAGTTTTTTTTGCAGTGTTCAGGGAGGATATTTACAACATGCACACAGAAAAAAACCCCAACTGCGAAGAACTTTTCTGCTAAGTTTGAATGAATTCATCCCATTTAATCTTAGATTTCCATATGTAACTCCAGATTTGAACCAACACATTCTGAATTTAATTTTCAGTCAAGAGAAAAGTAAGCACTTTGGACGACATCTGTTGCAAGATGAGGTTGCTCACACTGTAGAGATTTCTGGTTCTCCTTACTAAATATGAAGGGTGACCAGAGAACTAGCATACACACAGATGTCTCAGGTGTCTATATGGATTTGGATCAACCATCTGTATTTATTATTTAGATTTATTTGTGCAAATCCTAAAGATTTAATCCTTAAGGACCAAAAATGTTCATAGGTAAGTGAGCAGAGCCTTTACAGGGAGATCATATAGTATGTCGTTTCCGTGATGTGTTTATGGGTTGATCTTATCCTGTTTTCATGAGATCTAACTTCTATTTGATCACTGGCATAAGAACAATACACCTGCTAGTCAAGCCAACAGGAAAAGCTCTTTACACACATTTTTTACAAGAAAACAGAAATTATGCCCATTAAACAATATGGTTTGGGTAAAGAATTTCTACAAGAAGTTTTCTTTCCTGGTATAAAAAAGATAATTTCAGCAAGAAAGGAAATGCTGACGACACATGTTTTGGATAATAATAATATACATTACAATGCTCAAAATGTAGAGAGTATTAATGAAAACCGTTCTAATTAGAAAACACTATTCAATCAGAAATGTTGATAGTCAGTCTAAGTGCCATCAAGGCTCCCACTAGAGTCTACTTCTGCTAAGCCCTGGAATTAGTTAACCATGTTTCAGTGGCATAGGAAGACGTATTGCTTTTTTATTCATTACATTAAAAAGAAAAAAAAAGTATTTAGAAAATGGAAATTAATGTTATTCTTCAATAAATTTAAAACACTTCAAGAATATAAAATCTGGATCAGTTAATTAGACTTTACAAAAGAAGAAAATTTAGTGCTGTTAGAAACAGCACTTTACTCCGCCAGTATTTATTCTTTGGTGCTTTGAGTTTCAAGAGGTGTATTTTACTGTTTGAAAGGAACTGGTCAACAATTCATATAAGTGGAGAAAATTCTTAATCTAGAATTCATAATGCATTTCAGGTTGATGCAATGGGAAGGGCAGCTCTGTCAGCTTTGTCTGCTACACTACTTAATTCACAGAGTAATTCACCTTGTGTATAAGAAGACAACAAAAAGCTAGAAGCAGAGCTGTAGGTAGTCTGTAGCTCTGATCATTACAAAAGATTAGTGGTGGAAACATTTAAGCTATGCTGTAAATAAAAAGTATGTAAATACATAAAGATTGTAAAATACATGCCGAAGTAACGTTTAGCTTCTATGGGAAAAAGGATGCCTCTGAATGAGTTGTATTGATGAAATCATGCCTGGTTTAAAGGTAGATAACACACTAACTGACACAAAATATAGAATGGAAAGCATCATCAAACTGATGAATTTACGACCTAGAGAGTTTGCTGACATACACAAAATCAAATGCCATACTCGGGCAGACACTGAACATTATTTATATATGTTTTGTTCTTCTCTCCAGCTGCTTCAAAATCTACACAGAAAAGAAGTTGTGGAGGAAAAAACCAAATCACCCAACCAATTAAAAAAAGTCAAAACAAAAACCCACCTGAAACTTATCCAACACCCCAAACAGCCCTTAAATAAAAATCTATTGTGAGAGTCTGGGTTTGAAGGCTGATAAGACCAATGAAGTCAAGTCTTTTTATAAATTCCAGACAAGAAAGGTATTCTGCCAGTATTTTTTTTTTTTTTTGATTTGTTAGACTATTTACTTGACTTAATTCCTTTCAAGTGTAATTCAGAACCTGCTTTGGTGTTTTGAGTGCACATTATTAACTTTGTTGCACGACCATTTCCCTAGATGTGATCACTTTGTTTAACTCTAATGAAACTTTTATTAAACTTGATATGCCTGAAATCATGCAAACAGTTTATCATTAGCATTTTGCAGTCTTATATTATTGAAATTCACGCTTTCACACCTTCATTGCATGGTTGAAGTGCTACATCTTTGATAAGAATGTGGAAAAATCTTTCATAGTCAAAGCAGGTTATAGAATGGCAATGGAATTAAAAGGTGAAACACACCCCCCACCCCCCCCCACCCCCCCCCCCCCGAAATCAAAACCAATCACAACATGGCAAATCAAATCAGTTTGCTATCCACACTCAGCAAGGATTACTTCCTTTGCATAATATTGACTTCAGCAGTTCATGTGTGATTTTAAATTTGCTGCTTAGTGCTCCTAAGACTTCAATCACAGATGAACATCATCTTCCACATGCAAGTGTACAATTACTTTCAACTTCTAGGACTTTGAAAAAAAGAGTTGATAATAATTGCCTCTTTTGACAGCAGTCCTGGAAATTACAAAAGCATTGCATTATCCATTGCTCAAGCTGCCATACTGTATAAAACCACATAGAGAGCAGGAAAAAGAGAAAGGGAGGTTAGTGAAAGAAATCACAGACCACTGTTCTCTAAAACTGAGTGTCAAAGTTCTGGAATAAATGGACTACCAGAAAGGTGTCTGGAGAAAACTGGTTTTATTGACTTACAGATTAAATGCGGTTGTAAATTATCTGTGTATTCAGCAGATAAATAATGGTTTGACTTACTTCAAAATAATATTTTGAGTGGATTATATAGACAGAAACAATTATTAAAATATAAAATATTAAAATATTAAAATATAAAAAGTATATTAAAAGAAAATTTCATAGTTAATAGTCACCTAATTATATTTGCAAACTCAGTGCATTTAATTTGTCTTCAAAATAAATATAGCAGCTAAAAAATTCTGACCATAGTACCATTACTTTTTAATAAACTTGATTTAAAGGTCGATTTATAAAGTCATGGGAGTACAGACTCTTTATAAGATGAAAGTGCTTTTACATTTACTCTAGTCTAGTGTCGATTCTTTGCTCTTGTGAAAGATTGATCCAGATTTGAGTTTCAGATACAAAAATGGTGTTGTATCTACTAACATGCCACACAAGAAAATCCAATTGTTTACAAATACATTTTCATGCCATTATGATACAGAGTACAATTTGCTGTCATTTACCAAAAGCCTTGGGCCAGTCTGTTGTTTCTGACAAGAAATTTATGATGAGAGATTTTGCCAAGAAACTATCTAGGAATGAACATAAGAGTGAATTAGTATGCAGTGTAATAGCAAAGGAGAAATAATGTAAAGCTTCTTGTCACTCAGGAGCAGAATCTACCACCCAATAGAAGAGATTCACTGAGGTACTGGACACAAAATACCAAGCATAACATTTGTTCTTGTCAGCTCAGCTATCAGAAGTGACAAAAATATGTTATGTAAAATGCTCTGCAAAAGAAAGACACAAAAGGTAATAGAAAAAAGGGAACAGAAAAAAAAAAAGGAAACTCTATTCATGTGGCTGAAATAGGGGAAAGGACTCATGGTATCTGAATCATTTGTGGAATACTTAATAATAAAAGATACAAAATATGTTCCGAACAACTGAAGAACTATGACGATGTTGCCTCCTGTCTTCACAGTGTATTCTCTGTAGGGACTGCCAGAATGATTTTTAGGTAAATATTCTGATTTTCTGAGTTTGCAAAAATAAACCCAGGGTTTTTTTGAGCCAGATTGTTTTGGATATATAGAATGAAGGACCTACATCAACAGAGTAGAGGTCTGATCTTAATTGACATCTGTTTCAGATTAAATATTTTTGATTTCTATTGCTGTCTGATATCTATTACCTATTATCTATCTATAATTATTATCATCTGCTTGCTATCTTGCTTGATTTATTTGTTTGCTATTACAAAGTACACAAATAGAACAACCCAGAATTCAACCCTGATTTCTTTTTCCCTAAAAATGTTTTAGGACATTCTGGAGAAGTCTAGGAAACAACCACATATAAACTGTTAGAGCTGCGTTCACTTTCATATAGTAGCAATATGAAACGAGGACTTCATGACTCTGCAGGTATATTTTAATTTGATCCTAAGATTTAATTGGCCTATTCAGATAGACAAACATGTAGAACTTGCATGTAGTATTTGTTAATTGCAATGAGTTGAATTTTGCCTTCATTTCACAGACTGGAGAGACCTTTTACTTTGCTGAAAATGAGTTTCTGTGGGAAAGTCATGTTTCCTGGCAGTTCTGAGAGTAGATATTACAGGGACAATAGAGGCAGGATTGATGTCTCACCACAGCTGGCCAAGAAAATATAGGTCCCTATACTTAATATGCTGTTTTATGTATCAGACTGGATTCCGTGTTTCTTGGGGGAAGAGGAGAAGTATTAAAATGTTAATTAAAAGATCCCAATTGGGAATCTTTTGACTGTATTTTGTTTTGAACACTTATTTATAAATAAGATTTTAAATTCTTTGTAGGGATAGTTCATTACCAGTAAGCTGCATTATTTTGCCTCTTTCCTTTCTAGCATAGCATTCAGAATTGATATTGCAAGGAGGATTGAATATACCACATTATTATAGGAAAGATGCATTTAATTAAGAAGTTACACTGAATTAAGGAACAAAGCTCCAGTTTTCATTTGTCTGCTTATTCAGGGCTTAGATGTGTTACAGAATTTTTTGTTTATGTTTTTTCTCATAGTGTAAATTGATAATTAGCCAAAAGGTTATTTAACAAGTATCTTCTGCTTATGCAAAAATTACATCCCGGTTTGTAAAGAGCACACTGAAATCATGTCTGTTGCCTTTTTGAACAGCACAAACAACACTTCTAAATCAGTGTTTATCATGGAAAAGAGAAGTAAATATCTACCTTTATTCCCTACGAGGAAACACACATGAAACTTGTACTATACAACATATAGAACTACGGAATAACTACAATAACACCACTCATTCACTGATCTTTGTGCCTTAGCCTCCTTTCCAGAAGAATGTTCATACACACCAGCAGATGAATGTTTCTTGTTTAGGGAAAAAACCCAAACAAACTGGACTCACTGATTGCACTTGAATATAAAGAGCTTAAAATTATTTAACGACTATTAGAAACCTTGTATACCTAAACCTTTTGCTTCGAAAATTTTCACATGAATGTTAGGATGGAAGTTATCAAGATTCCTGGAATTCTGAGGTACAATATATATTTTTTAAACTATTAAGCTCCTCATGTGACCTCACTGAAGAGTTCATCTGGCAGTGACTCATGATAATAAATACAGTTACATTTGTTGGAGTGTTTTCTCCTCATTGTTTTAGTGCCTTCTTTTTACTGCTTGATTTCTCCTGTCAGGTTATGCTGGCATGGTGTATCTTCAGTTTACTCCTTCATCTGCAAAGGCTGTCATTAACCTAACCACTACTCCTTAATGATGTGTGATGTTCTTTATCTGTTTGCCCCTCACTGTACCCTGAGCCAGTTCTTATGGACCAGTTATGGGGATTCCTTTAATATATGATGACTTGTGGATCTGAAAATGCAGCCCTGTATCTCCCTCTGGTCTTGGAGAGAAGTTTCTATTTTTATTTGGTTTTCCGACTTGTTAGAGACATGAGAAACAAAAAATGGAAATCTCAGGCAGATCACAAATCAGAATAAGTTTTCATAGCTCTGAAAATTCCCGTTTGTTCTGTCTTATTGTTTATGGTCATAACAAATTCCCTCTCAAAGACCAACTTTGCCTTGTTACAGCCTCCTTTCAGGTAGTGGTAGAGAGTGATAAAGTCTCCCCTGAGCCTCCTTTTCTCCAGGCTAAGCAACCTCAACTGCAACCTCCCTCAGCTGCTCTTTACAAGATTTGTGCTCCAGCCCCTCCAACAGCTCCATTGCCCTTCTCCGGACTCACTTCAACACCTCAATGTGCTTTGTCTAGTGAAAGGCGAGAACTGGGCACAGCACTCAAGGTGTGACCTCACAGTGCTGAGTACAGGGGGACAATCACTGCTCTGGTTCTGCTGGCCACACCAGTTCTGATACAAGGAAGGACACAGTTGCCCTTCCGGGCTCTCTGCTGGCTCATACAAATGCCAATATAAAATGATTAAAAAGCAGACCAAGAAATGTTTTGAAAAACAGATTGCTAAATACATGAAAAGTATTAATTAAACAGGAAGACTGCTAGAAATTCTGTTAGGTCAACAGACGAGAAAGTTGGAATAGGAATGTTGACGAGAGTTGAGAAAGATAAGAATAGGAGATATTTGCATTGGTGTTCACTGCATAGGAGCTATGGGAGGTTTGTCCTGGAAATTTTCTCTTAATGAGGAAAATTAAAGAAATTTTTGCAGACTAACATATCATTAGAAGGTATTTTAGATTGAAAAGGTAAATGAATTATAAGAAATTGTCAAGTATTCCTCCACAGCCCAGAAGAACTAAAAAAAAAAAAGTCAAATTACTAATGTCATAACCTATCACTTAACCAAATTAATTTCAGTAGAACAGAATGTGGTAAACATATATAATTTTTTTTTAACAGAACTGGAAAATGATAGACCAGCCTTCTATATCAGGGAAATTACTACAAAGCATAATAAAGAATAAAAGAAGCTGAAAGATGAATAAATCTGATAATAAATGTTTTATTATAGGGAAGATTCAAGATGGGTCATATAAAAAGAACTGTTCTTTTGCTCAAGTTTCCTAAATTTTTTTGAAGGACAAAATAATATTTCAAAAATGCTCTAAATACTGTGGAACCGTATATAAATGTTTAGTTTAGGATAAAATGAAAAGTATTTTTAGACTGTAGGATTTGCTCTTCATTGACAGTAATTGATAATCTCATATTTCTCTCATGTAAGTCTGTGAATTTGTCTTTCTTAATCTATGAATTATACTCTTCAATTTAATTTAATATTAATAATACTATAAACTGGGATTTAAAACTTCTTGGGTGACTGCCATGAGTAGATTTGAAAAGAAAACATAAATCTCGGATAACATTTGTCATTGTTCAATTACAGGGAATAAATACCACCATACTGTTCTATGACATTTCGGGTGTTCAATATAAATATAAATAATGTGGGTAGGATACCATTAGTGAAGCTGTGAATAACAATGGCACAAAAATATCCAGATGTTTAAAAATAAAGACTGACCATAAAGAGTTGGTACAAAGATTTAATTGTAACTGAGCTCACAATATTACAAGAGTGGGAAATAAAGTCACAGTTGAAATGTAAATAGTGCACATGTGGAAAAAAAAATCAAGACACAAAGCAATCCTAAATATGTCACTTTGTGATGCACTCTAAGTAGAACTACTCCAGTTCAGAAGGGTTTTCTTTGACTAATTTTTGATTGTTTCATGACAAACTGAACAATGTTCTGTGGAAAACCTAGTGATTAGATCAGGAATTATTAACAATAAAATAGGGTATAAAGTGGAAAACATGACACCATATAAATTTGTAGACTATCTGGATCTTAAATGCTTTGTACAGTTCTGCTTCTTCCCACTGAAGTATTTGGTAGAAATAGAAAAAGGCATGGGAAAAGTGATAAAAGTCTTATCACTACTGCGGATTAATTTATGTATTGGACAAATTAATTAACATTCTTTACTTTGAAAAAAAGATGAATCATAGAATCAAATGGTAATGGCAAAAAAATCACAGTTAATAAGGAGAAGTGAATATACAGTGATTATTCACAATTTCTTACAGTGATTAAGAATTCATCAAAGAAAACTATTTGGTGCAGACTAATATAAAAGTAGATATATATTTAAGCTGTGGAGCTCTTTGCCTTGGAATGTTGATGAATGCCAAAATCATAAATGGAGTCAGAAAGGAATTATTCATATTAGTAGAACAGAGTCCCATTGAAGGCTAACTCAGAGATAAATGTAACATTTTGTCTCTGAATCATGGGTTGCTAGAAGCAAAGTTGATGCTGCAAGCTTATCTGTTATGCTCTCTTGCCAAATGTTCAGTATTGGTCGCTGTCAGGGCCAGAGTATTTGACTGAGTGGATCCACGACTGCCATGCTTCTTATTTCTTTGTCTGTTACTTGAAAGAGCATGGCAATCTTAGCAGTACTCAATTTAATCTTCATGTTTTGAAAATCTTGAGGCAATATTCCATGATCTGAATTTAAAGGATCTTTAGTGCTAACAAAGGATGATTCCTCCAGAATGAAGTTAATTACTTCTACTTTCAGTTGTCTGTGGTTTCTTTATTCAGAAGTTGTCCATTATTTTAAGCAATGCTCTGACAAGCTGTCTTGGCTGCTGTTGAATTGAAAGAAAAGATTATTCTCCTCAACACATTGACAACTGTTCAACCATGCCTTGCTGACAGAGGTTATTATTCTTGTAGGTATGAAAAAATGAAGAGATTTTTTTTTCCATCAGAATTATCCATGTCAAGGAACCCTAATGTCTCAATGTTTAAATCAGCTCAAATCACTTTGGCACAACTGAAAAAGTCAGCATACACATATTTATGTTGGAGATCTAGAAGATCAAGACTCTAGGAGATACACTACCAGAATAATTTTTGTGTCTTTTCAAGCTGCAAGAAAATATCCTTGTTCTGGACCATTTTGAGGAAAGGAGTAAAGAAGGAGGGAAGAAAACATTGTGACACAAAATAAGCACAGCTAAATTGCTGGGTGAATTTCTGTC
The DNA here is from genome assembly GCA_013398115.1 of Falcunculus frontatus. Taxonomy (NCBI): domain Eukaryota; kingdom Metazoa; phylum Chordata; class Aves; order Passeriformes; genus Falcunculus; species Falcunculus frontatus. The sequence continues at coordinate 2,524,487 of VZRV01002858.1, forward strand.
TGTAATTGCCTCATTGAGGGCTTGCTCCATATTTTGTGAAACCTCCATTAAATGGAGGTTAAGGAAAAAAAAATGAAGGTAATCTGTAATACAGGTCCACACAGGGTTTTCAAAAGCCCTGTCTAAACTAGTATAGTTAAGCTTCTTAGTTTAGGAGTGATATTCCCCAACTCAGTGCCCGCACCAAGACTCTCCCAAAACACACGAAGCTCCGTCTCGCTTCCTCTTCCCCTCCCCTTTCCCACTGGCAGGGTGGAGCTGAGAACTGGAGGCATAAAAGGTGAAGATCATGGACTGAGGTAAGAATATTTTACTGGAAAGAGCAGTGAGATAAGAAAAGGAATGGTAACGGCAACAATATTAATAAAAAAGTATACGGAAAGATAGAATGACTCACAGGCAAAAATGTCGATAAACAAATACCAGCTGGCTCTCGCCACGTTTTCAAGACCAGAAGGAACCCCTTCTCCATGGAAGAGAGTCCTTTTTCCCCTCTCCCAGGGATGATGTGAGGTGGTATAGAACAACATCAAGGTCCCAGCCATGTCTTCCTCCTGGCTACTGCAAAAATTAACCCTGCCCTGGCCAGAACAAGGACATTATGTCAGTGCAGAGTCAGTGCAGATCAAACCTTATTGAAAGGACATTTTGAAACCATGATTTTTTTTTTTTTTTTTAAAGCATTCAGGGCATGAATAAGAAATAAAATGAATGGAGAAGAGATGATTACACAGGTGGTTGTTTTTTAAACCCACTAAAGCAAAATAGGGGGAATAAAATGAAAAGAAAATATATGTAATGACTTAAGCAATGCTTTTCATCACAATAAAGAGGAATCTGTGTCACTTACTGCCATAGAAGAAAATTATTTTTGAAAGCTAAATAAAGTAATAAAATTTAATTAATATAAGATTAATATCGTTAGTAATGAAAGATAACTTTAATTTCATAAGGGGGTCAAATACTTTTATTTTAATGTAAAGGATAGTCAATTAGACAGTCCTCTTTAGGGAAACTTATTCAACATATGAGGATCTGTGAACATGCAATGTTTTATTCATTATCCTTATTTTTATATCTTCTTACTCTCTTTTGTTTTATTCTTATCTACTATTCCTTTCCTTATGGGGAAAAGGAAGATTTCCAGAGAAACAGGGACTAATCAGAGCTTCATTAACTGCATAGGGGAGACAGACAGAAAAAGAGGGGAGATCTAAGGACTGTGTCTTTGTAGACAGAAATACCACATGCAGGTAAAGACCATACACATATAAATCTGAAGTACGTGTGACAATAATGGTCTTTACAAGTTCACCTGATGTGAATAAGTTGAATAAGTTAATTGTCCACCCACGGTTCACAAGGTCAAGTATTTCTGGCAGGTCTCTTAGTGATCTGTTCAAAGTGCAGATCAGAGAAGCAGTGTGGTTCTTTTCACTGTGAACAAATCTAAACCATTTGAATCAGGCATTTAGCAATATTTGATGAGAACATCTCAGAATGAAAGACATAGCCATATGAAAATAATTTTAACTACCTGGTTAATATCTGTAGGAAATGTAGTCTGACAGTGGTCAAAAGGGCCCAAGGTCTCCGTGTAGGTCCTCTGTAAGGAACTGTCTGAATGTAATACATTAAATAAAGACCATGAGGATTTATATCTTTGAAAATAGTTATCTCAGTGCAATAAATAGTAATAAAATTCTTTCTATAAAGCAATTTTTAAACAAGAAATATTAAGTTCTAATTTTATGCTCTGTTTAGCAAGCAGCCACAGCAGCAGACTTATAAACAATATAATCACATTTGCCACTATATTCTACATGAGATATAAATTAAAAATAGACCGATTAATGATTCTTGTAGGAGGTTTTTCCATCTCTAATGTAATAGAAAAGTGGGGAAAATTTAAGTATTTTACTATTATTTACTTTATATTTCTTCAATATATTTCATAAACATAAGAAACTTAATCCAACTAGATATTCAAGTGCATAGAATTCTGCAGATAAAGATTATCATTTTAAAAGTATTTACAAACCAATATTCAGCCAATCTATATCATAAACCATATCAGGAAACCACACATATGACCAAGGGTAATGTCTTTAAAGTTTCTGGGCAAAAAGGACCATTGTAGTATAATTCAAGGAAATGTATTATCCCAATACCAAATATTCGCTTGTGAGGTAACAGATGAAATGGGAATGCTCTCAATAATTAACTTTGAAGTCATATAAGAAATGAGGAAAATTCCAGTTTTATGGCTGTCTTATTGAGCCAACAGCAATGTTACGAAGCCAAATTATTAGCCCAGCATTTCAGAGAATATCTGCTAGTCTGTTGTTTATAAACTAGTGTAGTCTGTCAGCATATTTGTTCATAGAATAGTTACAGATTCTTAAAAAACTTTTGGCCAATAAGTGCCAAATATTGTCCTGCCCTGGTAAAAGGAACAAAGCTTGATGAAAATGGTATTGATATAGGAACAGTAATTCAATTCAAACCGAAGCTTAGTAGGGAAAAAATAGCTATGATGATACAGCATAAAGTTAAATCAGGGCAAAGTATTCTAATGGTGTCACTGGAAGTGATTTCAAATACTTAGCATTAATATAAGGAATAAAACAATTTAAGACATTCATTTCCAGGAATAGATATAAAAATGTGTGAAATTCCAGCTATAGGTTTGCAAAGCCGAGTTTTCAGGAACGACTGGAAGTATAGGTTCAGATCAATGTTGTAAATTCAAAAATCAAAAGACAACCATTGAAGCACTGTAGATTTTGCTGCACTGGCAGCTATTGTGGTAGATAAAGTACATTATCAGCATGCAAAACCAATTTTAGTTAGTTCTAAAGACATCGTTAATTTTATCAGCCCCATTTCTTTGAAGTGACTGAGCCAAAACCTCTTTTTATTTGTACAAGCACGATTTTGACCATTTGTGCTGAGCTGAATCCAGTTACACTGACATAGCTGGGGACATAATTTAGTTTAATATTTGCTAAAGGGTAATAAGAGTGTATGGATTTTTAAACTAATTTACTTCTTATATATGTACATGGTGAGTATAAACATCTACTCAACAAATCTACATTTGCAAAGTTTAAGTGAAAAGAAAGAAACTGTGTAGAATTTTAGTTCAGGAATGCTGAACATCCCAGGGCAGCGGTATTCTACTTTACTGTAATAAGCAGTCTCTGCACTTATTTCTCTCCCAAAGTATGGAGTAGTGAAATAGCTCTTGGTAGCTTGTTTCCAAAGGGTTTCAGTTTTTTAAAACAACCCAAAAAGTTTCAAAAGCTTTCCTAGATACATTTCCATCTTTTTCTTTCTAAAATTTTTGCCTTTTGCTGTCATTTTCCCTTTGATGCCTTTTCCATTGGATAATGGAGTAGATTATCTAGGTTTTTCATCTTTGAGAATGTCATTATTTATATAGTACAAAAAGTAATTCTGGGGGGTTTAGGTGCTTTCTGTGAAGAATTAATAGTATGAACAGACAAAAATCCATTATCTCCAGATTCATGCAGGGTTTTATTAAATATACTTCTTAAAAATAAACGTAAAAATCTGCCTTTAATTTTTTTTCCTTTAAAAACTACAATTTGATAATTTGAAAACTTTACACTGAGCCAATACACCCAATAGTGAATTAGGAAAAACTAATTTATTGTCTCCCATCAAAGAACACTTTCTTTTAACCATCTGTGGGATTTCTCTTCACTGCAGACTGCTGTATTGCACTAAGGTACGAATGTGACATAGATTAGAATATAAGAAGAAACTCTCTCTTGAAACATTTAAAACAGGAGTGGATGTAGAGTACAGTTAAAAGTTGGAAAGCTTAGTGGGAGAAGAATTCCTACTTTGGAAGAGATATTTTCTGGACGACCTAACACGGCTCATACCTTCTAAGATTCTGCAAAATGGCAACATAAACTTGTCTCTGGTGTGTAGAGTTTTTTAATGTTCACGCTAATGGTCTACAGATCTAGAGTCAGAGTACAATTCTGAAACCTTTCAGCTGCCATGATAAGTACTTTAACAGTAAATCCCAGAGGAATGTAGTGTTACCCATTTTAAAACACAGGCAGAGGTCTTTTCTTTGAACAGCCCTATCTTTGAGGTGGTGCCAGGACAATTTGACAGAAAGGTCATCTTCACAAAGTGAAGGCACATAAAATTTGTCCTTAGACTATAAAGTTTTGAAAAACTACAGCTTTGATATGCTCACTTCTCAGGAACTCTCTGCAAGCCACAGGAAATGCTATGGCTTCCCTTCCTTGGAATGGGAGCCATTCACTTAAAAAGAGGAGCAGGAGAAAGCTGAGGCCATATTTTTGGCACGTCACTCTGCATCAGGAGCATCTGTTCTCAAACTCACAAATTTCCCATCTCCCAGACTCGCAAATGCATTAAGCATGTGAAATACAGTCTTTGGGGACCTGATACTGTCATTCCCCATGACCACCTTCAGGTGACTTGGAATACATTATTTTGCCCCATCAGTGCTAACATAAAAGCTAGACTCCCCCACTGCTTCCAGTAAATGAACTCAAATATTTGCAAAGATAGAGAGACAGCATCTTATGCCACCAACATATGCAGATTAATATATTGCTACAGTACAAAAATTGCATAAAACTCTTTTCTCATTCCTCCTTCACAAATGATAACTTTACAGCAATTAGAACAAAGAACAGTTTATGATTTTGAGTCTGTTATTTCTACTTTAATATATTCAAAATTATGCCATCCAAAAGACAAATAATAAAATATCAGATACAAAATATCTGTTTAAATATACTGAAATTGATTTACTACATATGCCAAAGAAAATAGAATACTAAAATATTCTCTCGGGACTGCTATTTGACACTACAATCCCTTAGATTTCTGGGCTCACATAGGGCTTTCATGTGACATATTCTAATTTAAGTCAGAGTTTTAAACTATTTTACCTGTTATCAAATCTGACATATAACCCCCCCCCCCAATAAGTCTTATTTTTATGCATTCCTAGGTGCATATAAAACAGTATGACATACATGACCTATTATGACTTATTAAAATTGCAGTTCCTCTGGCATTAATTAGCAAATGCACCTTGATTTTTAAATAAATAGACATTTGAGTAGTTGCCAAAGAAGGACAGGAAGATAAAATGTACATATGCTATTCCCTAAAGCTAACAGAAAAGTTCAGTCTGATTTTAAGCTGCTTTAATGGACATGAATGTCAAAAGGAACAACAAAATACCTGCACTGGAACGTGTGTTTTCTAATCTCTTTATACGTAAAAATACTTACCAAAGGCATACACATAATTATTTGAACAATCCTATTGGTCTAAAAGGATTTTTTTTTAACTCTGTGGTTCACTATGTTGCATGGTGTACTTAAAATATAATGTAAATTATTTGCTGTCTGTACCAGTGTGAAAGTTTAGAAGAAAAAAAATCTCAAACCTAAAATAGTTATGCATGAATACAACATCGTGAGTCCAGGGCCTAATGAAAGAGAATAGAATAGGTGAGGACTGTCTTGGTTTAATTCTGTTGTCATTTTTTTTTTCCTAGTATTGCACTAGAAAAAAAACATCAGGGGAAAAAAATCCAAATAGAAAAATAATGTACAAGCCAGTTAAGGACCAAGAAAATTAAGTAAATATCTTGCATGTTAAGAAGCAAAACTGAGATCCGGAACAATCTCTCTTAATCATTGCTGACCATAAAGAAGCCTGAGGCACCCATGAACTCCCCTTTTTATCTCAGTATTCTCTTAGCACCTGCAATGCTGCCCTGTGTTCACACCTGATCAGACCTGCTCAAACTCCAACCCTTCAGCTTTCCAAACTAGGCAGAAAAATATTTACATCTTTACATTGTAATCAGCTGTGAAAAGTAGAAGCCTCCTGATCAAGATTGCTGTAGGCCAGCCCCCAGGGTTTCCTTTATTTTACAGGTGAAGACAGCTGGCATTTCCATGGCCTAGTCCATGACATCTTCAAATGGCACTTTTAAAGTAGATGAGATACCCTAGAAATGTCTTTTCCTCTCTACAGCCATCAAGGGCACTCTGGCATGATTAGTATAGAAGCAGCTGTCTAAACCTGTTGTAGATGATAAAAATAGCCTAAACTCTAAATGCTAACAGGCAGCAGATAATTGTGTGTGTGTGTGTGTGTGTGTGTGTGTGTGTGTGTGTGTGTGTGTGTGTGTGTGTGTGTGTGTGTGTGTGTGTGTGTGTGTGTGTGTGTGTATGTGTGTGTGTGTGTGTGTGTGTGTGTGTATGTATGGAATTGAGCTTTCATATTTTCAAGAAGAAATTTGCTATCTGCAACCAGTGTGGACTGGTCACGAATTCTCATAACACTTGAACTGAGCAAAAGTGATACATTCTGAATCCTGCAATTAATAGAGACATGATAGAGAACCACAAATTAGGAAGATACGCATGTGCACATACTCTAATTAGGTAGGAAAGCTTAGGGCTTGAGTCTCTGGAAAGAAAGCCATTGTTAAAAATAAGGGCTCTTGAGAACTGGTCTCAGAAAGAGGGATTTGAAAAAGGTGGTGAGTGACCTGATTCAGGGATACAGAGGCATGCTGCTGTTATATAAATACAATCATATTTCTTTTCAAAGCATTTGTGTGCATTGACAATCACAAAAGCCTTATGGCTTTTTATCCCGGGCAACAGTGACAGAACAAGAGGAAATGGTCTCAAGCTGCATCAGGGAAGGTTCAGGTAGGACATAAGGAAAAATTTCTTCATGGGTAGGGTTGTTAAACATTGGAATGGACTTCAAAGGAGGTGATGGAGTCACCATCCCCGGAGGTATTCAAGAAACAACTGGATGTGGCACTGAGTGCTGTGGTCTATTTGACATGGTGGTGACCAGTCAAAGGTTGGATTTAACAATTCTGTGTGATTCTGTGTGATTGGAGCAAAGATCTGGGATGTGGAGCATGATCCTGGAGGTCAGAGATGAGTGGAGGTAAATGTTGGGGGATGCCCAGGGACTTGGGCTGGAACCGGTCTCTGCAAGCCGCTGTCCAGGCATGACTGTCTGCCTGCCCTCCCTGGGCAGCAGGGATCTCTCTGTGGGGAAGGGAAACTGGCCCCTAGTGAAAATAGCACTTTTTAGAGAAAGTGTGTGAGATAATCCGACAGGGTAAAAGCCTGAAGGTGCTTTAATAAATCTCAGAATCCAGAACCACTGCAGGTTGTTGATTCCTCTGTCTTAGTCATAATAGTACCTTACATGTCTGAATTTGGGCAAGCTAAATTCCATCTAAACTGAAGTTATGGGAAGACATTTCCCATAATAAGAGGTATGAACTTCTCAAGGATGCTGAACAACTACAGCTCAGCACTCTTCTCAGTCTGACAGCACTCCTTCTCAGCAAATACCAGCTAGTGTGCAATTGAGTGGTGGGACACCTAGAATTTTCTCTCAAGCCCATGAAAGATGTCATCACATAACAAAGAACACAATTTTGCTAGTGAAAGAAAACAAGCAAAGAAGCAAAACTTCATGCATAGGTGTTCAGATTAAAGGCCCCTATTCCCAGCAATAATCCGAGGGTTTATTCAAAAACTACACAAAGTATGGAAATAGTATTGTAGGAAGAGACAGATCTCACAGATGAGATGTTACCTGGAAGATTAACTGCAGTTCATCTTTTTCATCAGTTTCCAAAGAACTGTGGTCTGGGAGATGAACAAGATACCTCAAATGACTGAAATAGAATTCAAGTACTTAATTTCTCTGTTATGAAGCTATTCCTTTTCTGTCTAGCCTACTGCTTCATTCCAAATCAGCTAAAATCTTTAATCTTTTAGATTTTTTAACATTAGCATTTCCTTCACACCTGAAGTCTTGTTTATGAGACTGTCAAGATATGCTTCAGTTTGCACAGTTTTAAACAGATCCATGCCTAAACCCTGTCAATGCCCAATGACTATTTAGAAATTAGTTGGTCCTGGTCCATGATGTTTGATGAGCTTCACCTTGTGGATAATCTCAGAGTCTTTTGCATTACAGTCTGTATCAAGTGCAATGACAGTGATCTCTGGTATCTACTTAGGAAGTTTTGGAGCAGAAGATATTGAAAGGGCCATGAGAGTATCCCCGGGGGCTCCTGGAGATTCAGCTGATAAGGCTCTGGGTCAGTTAAGAGTCAGTGCAGTTGAGGGTGACCTCTTCCCAGTGGTCACCCAAGAGAAGCTCCCAGGGGCGATGGGGTGAGCACTGGCTGGGAAGGTGCTTTCTATTGAGGGTCCTGCCAGAGCTCCAGGTCCAGCTTCTGCTGTTTTATGCCCATGTTCCTCCTGCTGAGCCACGAACACCTGGAGGGCAGCATCCCAGCCTGGGGCTACCATCCCAACATGCGCTATTGGTCATGGAGGTGCCTAATGCCCTGGGACAGGGCTGGGTTTACTACAAAGACTTCATTGTGACTCCAATATAAAACACAGAAATAAAACCACAAAATTCAGGTTTAAGGTTGATTTTGCCTTATTGGTGGTGCAAGTAATCTTAAAATTTCACACAGAATTTAAAGCTTGTAAAGCTCGTTTTTTGTAGCGCGGTCGCTTTTTCCGCTCTGGCCGCCCGGTGGCCAGACAGGCGACGGCTACAAAGGCTCCGGCCTATGGGCCACTTAATGCGGTCCTTTTACATTTCAAAGGAGCCAGCTGTAAGCCACCTGTGGCAGGCTCACGATTGAGCAGGCTGCAGAAAGTTGGTCGCTTGGCAACCAGGCGAGGGCAAAGAAGAAGGAGGGACTCCTCGGTGCCTTCAATCCCAGTTTATTTGTAGAGGGTGCAGAATAGGGAGGTCTGGAAGGGTAGGCAGTCCAACGAGACGGTCGGGGAACGACCGTTGCACCCCCCCTTTTAAGCCGGGGCAGTGCAGGGAGGAGACAAAGGGATAAACCAATAGGGAAATGACATGGGTTTGACAGGGAACAAATCAGGGGGTTACAGGGGAGGAACATATTTGAACGAACCAATGATAAACCAAACAGAACAGAACTTTCCAGATACAATTGAATATTCAACGAAGGGTTATGAAAATACATAAAGGGGTAAACCAATGGGTGTAAGGAGAACAAAGAGGGTTCTGGAAAGAGGGGTGGAGTTGCGGTGGGGTGACACCCAGTGGGAAGGAGCCTCAATCGTCGACCCCGCCTTCGGGGTCGGACTCTTGGGCTGGGAAGTCCACCCACTGAATGCCACTCAGCCCCAAAGTGGGCTGGGCCACCGCAACAGTTTTTTCTTAATCCTTTTACTTTTCATGGTTGTATCTTATTTACTTCCCTTTTAACTCCAGAGGAGTTATTTTTCCTATGCTCATTTACTTTCTTATTATTCCATACTCACTTTTTTTGTGAGTATGGCTTCTTGACTTTTCACCCATAACTTAATCCAAAAGTTTATTGGATTCAGTAAAGAGTGTGTTGTCCAAATCAGAAAGAGACTTTCCTTAAAACTGTGGAATGACTAGTTCCCATTAACTAGGGAATTTACGTCAAATAATGGATGCTCTTGTTGGAATCCTTACATCACCTCCATAAACGTTTGGTTGAATGCTCTGTTCACTGCGCTGAGTCAAGTGGGTGAACAAGAAAGCATACAAGAAGCTAAGTGTCCTTAACAGCCTGTGGAGAAAACTTTGGGGCACCTTTCCACATATATCTTTCTCCTCGATTTAGAGGAATTCTACGAAATTTAGCTTTCAGTGTGTCTTGTTTTCTTTGGGACTACTTCCTTTTGTACAAATAATTAGTTATTCCTGAGGTAACACAGAGGAGCTGTCTTGAATATTTAAATCCTTCCCTCGGTGGATTGTTTATACAGAGTAGAATAGCTCCAAGAGAAGTCACTGGGAGATAACAAATATAATAAAATCCACATTGGAATCAGGAGAGTCACTGGGCATAGAACAATCTTGGGATCTCTACAATGATTATGGATCAGACACTTCTGGAACTTGAACAGGATTAGTAAAAAGCAATGACAAATCTTTGTGGAAAAAGTGATGGGTAGACAGGTGAAAATCATTATAGAGAAATGAGATCTCTGTGTCAAAACACACAGCTCCATGAAAATATCATGTCAGTGCAAGAACAGTCAAGAAAACAAATGTAATTCTATGAATTATTATGAAAAAAATAGCAAACAAAATAGAAAAATTCATCATGATCTTTTATGTAGAAATGTGTGGTATATGCACATCTGAATATCATGTATAATTCTTCCTAGTGAGAACATTATAGCAGAACTAAAAAATGTCTGGAGGTGTGTGGGGACAAGACAAAAAACGAAGGTCAACAAGGAGTGTATGTGTTGGCTATAGCTCACCAGGGACAAACTGTCTCCACACCTAAAGAGCAGGAACACTGCAGATATGAAGCAAAAGATTAAGCAATACAGAGGTATTACAGTTATACTCTATCTAAAAAATGCAGCTAATGAGAGCTAAGTCAAAGAATGATTTAGATGATAATCAAAACCCGAATTTTGCTTCATTACCTTGAGAATGCATGTGCTTTTCAGGCCTCTGCCTATGCTAATGACTAAAGTCAGACAAATTCCACCTAAACATGAATGGACATCAACTTTAAGATTACCTTTTTCCCTCCCTCAAAGACATTAATATAAATACAGCTTATGTGGGGAGGGAAGTCAATGAAGACTCCATCATAACTTCTAGGACTGTCAATGACCTAAACCGGTCTTCTCCCTTGTTGGGACACCATATTGGGTAAGAACCTTACCCTATGCACACAGAATGATTATCTCAAGCTAGCTTTCATTTTTGATAGGAACTCATCTGTGTATCACTTCAAGTTCATTTTTGCAGTCAGCATACTATCAATGGCAATCTCTGAACAGCCCATCACAGTCCTCTACTATCACTGTGTTTGTTAATATAGAGTGTCATTCCATACACTGCTTAATGTGAGTCCTTTAGGGGCATTAGCAGCAGCTGGCAGCAGATAACAGAGATGACAAACCTGACAATATTCCAAATAAAAGTGCAGGTGTTGTTGGTGCATGACCATGAGTAAATTAGTTGAACTACACTCCAATACGCGGGCTGTTCAGGGGCATCTACGTAATAGGGTGCTGACAGTCTGGTTGGGCACAAGGGTTTTGCCTTCCTTGGCCATGCTGATAGATTGATCCGATACATAGGGTTGAAGGAGAGCTGCCTTTCACACGACAAGGTGTGTGACGAAAAATGTTTAAAAGTATCAAACTGTAGAAGGAACTGTTGAATAAATTATAGCTTTCCAGCCCAGGTATGAGGCAAGTGAAGGGGTAATACAAAGATACATGAACTCATGTATGTCGTAAAGTAAATGCATGGGAGATGCATAATGTGAGAACTAAATAACATTCAACAAGAGAAGCTGGTAGCATATAAACAATTTCTTCATTCAGTGCATCTTCAGTACAGAATATTGTTGATGCTAAAAATTTACATGAGTTCAAACATGGAGAATCAAAGAAAAACAATTGTGGAGTACTAAAACCAGATTTCCAACTTCAAAACAGGCCTAGCCATCTCCTGTCATTGAGCATTGCACATCACTGGAAACTGCAGGAGGCAGTATTATAACCTACTTGTGGTTTTGTGTTCTTTTCAGTATCTCACACAAATATCTACCAATATCCATGCTGAAGTTTTGGTATTTATTCCGTTTTTGATGTTAGAAACTGAGTCTCAGAGAGAGAAGTTGAATCCTCCAAGGTAACACACTCAATCAACATCAGAGATAGGGAAAGAAATAACTGTCTTCTGACTGTCATCTTAGTGCTTCATCTCTGAGATAGAAAGAAAGCCTTACTCTTTAAAGGATCTCTAAAACATGAGTAGATGCATCAAGTTTTTTAAAAATAAATTAAAAAATCACTAACAGAATCTGTATGAGATAAAATGGGTTTTAAAAAATAATACGCTGCAGAGGGGAGAAAGTCTGACAGCAGGCATTATGCCTCATACGGTGTCTTGGAGTGTGTGTGTATTCTGCACAAACACTGTCATGTATTTCTCTCTATTTGATTAGGCTCAGCTGGATGCAGTATTCTTGATCGAGGTACAATACAAAGAAATGCTCTTTTCTCTCCCTGGGAGAATAAAAGTGTCTTTTTCTTTTTTTCCCTTTTCTCTTTTCAGCAGGTTCCTAAGTGGTCTGAATAAACCCAAAAGCCTTGGATCCCTACTGTCTAGAGATATCAAACTTGTAGAATTTATCTCATCATACTATGGTATGAGAAGATGTAGTCATAATTATTCAATAAGATCCCCACATTTCTTCCTTTGTATACAGTGATTTTACATCATTCTGAGTAGGAGAAAAGTCATTCTCCTAGCAAACAATATGAAGATAATGACTAGCTATATGAATATGAAATCCTCATTTCCATAATCTGAATGAAAATATCTATACACTTTTTAAAAATAATTTCCCTCTGCTGAGCACCGAAAGATCTGCATCCATGATGACCTAAAAGAGAATGTAATTTCCTAGAAGTATGAAGGGAAGGGAAAGCACATTACTCTCATTATCCTTTTTGAACCTAGACACTTTTGCTTTTGCTTGAGATACAATCAAGAAGGAAGATATTCCAAGAAGGAAAAAGAGGATGAAAGGCACAGCACTGTCTTCTGGAAGCACCTAATGGAATAAATCATGGAATCATGGAATCATAGAATGTTAAGTGTTGCAAGGGACTTTAAAGATCATCTAGTCCCACCCCCCCTGCCACAGGCAAGGACACGTCCCACTAGATCAGGTTGCTCAGGGCCTTTTCCAAACTGGCCTTGAACATTGCCTGGGATGGGGCATCCACAACTCTGGGCAACCTGTTCTAGCATCTCACCACCCTCACAGTAAAGAATTTCTTCCTAATATCCAGACTAAATTTCCCCTCTTTCAGTTTTTACCCATTATTTCTTGTCCTATCACTACAGTTCCGGAGAAAGAGTCCATCTATGGCCTCCCTGTAGGACCACTTCAAATACTGGAAGGTTGCTACAAGGTCTCCACACAAGCTTCTCTTCTCCAAGCTGAACAGCTGTGGTGCTTCAGTTCTCTTCTGGACTTGCTCCAGCAGTTCTATGTCCTTGTTATGTGGGGACACCAGAATTGGATGCAATACTCTGTGTGGGGTCTCACAAGAGCAGAGTAGAGGGAGAGAATCACCTCCTTTGACCCGCTGGCCATGTTCATGAATGAGGCAAGCTGCATTGCTCTACTGACTTAGACTCATGTTATTGTTATTTAATGATCATGTTCATGTAAAAAATGTGCTCACTTTAAAATGAGGTGAGCCACTACAGTATCACTTGTATAACTCTGCCCATTTTACAGTGTATGCGGCAATCAGTTTGCGACACAAAACGCTGACCCCTTGGCGTTATTGTGGCAGTATCCTCAGTAAAAATCACAGAGCTTACCTTTTCCTCCCTAATAGCACAAGGCAATCTCTGAATGTCCTCATTGTTTTTACCTTATTTGCTATATTTGCTAAGGGCATAAATCCAAGCACCTAACTGACTCTCTAAATGTTTTAATTCTGTTACTTTTATGGTTATTTTTCAATCTGATTAGCTCTATTTTCATGGAGATAGTTCAGTTAACACATTCACATTTAGCTCTTACAGTCCCTCTGCTGGAAAGAAAATACTTTTCAACTACATTTCTAGTCTTAGTTATTTACAAGTATGCAGAGTGTGAAGCTAGGAAAATGCTATTATGGTTTTACCTACATTTTAAAAATAAGTTTTATTGTTTTTGGGAATATTTACAACTTGTTCACAAATATAAATGCTCATCCATTCCTCTTATTCTGCCTCCATATTTTACCAATCAGTTTAGAAAGATGGGCAGGAGTCAACATTTTCATTTCATAGAAAGTCCCAATATTTTAAAAAATCCCAAATCCCACCCCCCAAATAAACTGAAACTTGACCATGAAGATAAAGTAAAAAATTCCTGAGAAAGCTAAATATACATGATATGATAAAATGGGAAAAGAAAAATCCCTATGTGCAAAATGCTAATTTTACCTTTGCTTTTTCATATTTCTGTAATGGAAATATCTCAATAAAAATAGTAACAATATTATTAAAATAACAAACTCAAATTTCTCCTCTTGAAAAAAATTACCAAACTATGCTCCTGTTAGATATTTCTACAGATAAAGCTGCATTTGTTCGGTGAAAAACAGTTCTATCTAAAATAGCTCATCAGGACTTGACTGCATCTTCTGTAGAATTGGCAATGGAATTGTAGGAAGAGGATGCTTCCTTGAGGCCTTGATCTTGTACACCACAAAGACATATAGGAGCCTTCTCTCAGGTGTGGGAAAAAAATTACTCAAGCCATACAAAGGTCACAATATAGTCTAAAGGGAATCTAAGAGAGACTATCAGTAAAGCAAAAAATTAGAACCTTACTCTTTGTTATTGTCCTCACTGATCTGAGAGTGAAAATGCTCATGTACTTTATTACGTTCAAGAATATTTCCTCTGGTAAGGGAAAAATAGTTTTATCAATTTCTACTCTGTTTCTCTTAATTTTTAATTGCTTTTCTCAATATGTATCTCGGTACATATTTCTGTACCTTCTAATTTAAACAAAAATATACAATGAATAAAGGATGATTGCACAGCCATTCATGTAATTCACTCTTTGTGTTTTAAAAAAGTACTGGAAAAGTACACTCTGTCTTCTTCTGGTCTTCAGCTATCCCTCTGGATAAGGGCTACTGAAAGAGTCAGTGCCAAGTATACGGGAATCCCACTCTCCTTCTGCTCTGAGGTCCAATTCATTCTGCTGAAATGTACTCAGGCACTTTTTGAGTAACAGCATTACACAAGTGAGAGAAACAGGAGCTGGTGAATAATGCATTAAATCAAAATTAAAAGAGGAATCTAGGTTACCAGAAGGCTGAGCTAACCACTGCTTGACCAGGCGTTTGGAGCAGACAGAGATCTTCCTGGCTTCTGAAGGAGTAATAGGAACTGCAGTAACTGTCATCTGGCAGCCTGGGGAAGATGCTGAGAGCCAGAAAGCTTGGGTCTGTTTCTTAACTGGCAAAGGGGCTTCTGCTCTTTCACACCCAATTGACTGTGGAGACAGAAAAAAACCCAGTTGAAACAGATTCACTTTCATGAAAAATTACAGTATCAAAGAATATCTGATTTCTTGAAGAGTTTCCAGGCTGTTCCATTTGGGAAAGACAAGCCACAGTTATATTTCCTTGTTACAGGGAAATATTTGAAGGGGTTTTTTAACCTCCTATATCACGCTGCAGTAGCACATTGCTTTCACAGTATTTCTGAACAGTAACAGGCCATCTCTGAATGTCTGACTGCTGCACCTTGACCTGAATTAGAACTTCTGGTCACAGATTTACAGGCAGCATGAGGGGATTTGACTCTGATCCAAAAGAATCAGTTTGAAAGAAGAGGAAGTGTATGGCAGACTCACACAGGAAGAAAATGAAAAGCTAGGGCAATTCTCCCCAGCCCATCCACAGGTGGATATGATCACTCTGAAATTTTGGCAATTTTTCTTCACTGGTACTGTAAGCTGCAATATTGCAAACTAAAAATTTTAGGTTTTATATTAAGAGGGAGTGATGACTCTACGATTTTTCACATACTTTGCATTGAAGTTAGACTCCATAGAAATCTAATACTTCTTGACTTGTTGTCAACACTTTTATTCTTTTTGTGACATTAGTACCTGCTACTGTATCTGTATCAACTGCTTAGCTTAAGATATTTAGCCTTTTGTTGGGATTCTGAGTTCTTAATTTCTATCATTATATGCCACACTTTGAGACTCGCTGCTTTCTAACATGTAATCTTAATATTTGTCACAATGCTTTCTCTTTTAAAAACTCATCCATAAGTAAAGAGATTCAGTATAAACTATAAATTACATCTTTACATAAATGCAAAATTAAATTAACAAAACATTTTATTCTTCCTATCAGTATTTCTGACAGAAATGTTTTTCATAGCAGTAATGTGGAATAACTTCATGTTTAGGGGTGAAATTAGAATGGCACAAATTCAGTCTGGAACTGAGCTTTCAAGCAGTCAGTATTTCTGCCAATGCTTTTGGCAGCAGCTGCCTAGCTTCACTGTACAGACCTGATATGACCTGAGCATGCAGAACGACTTTTCTTCTTCCCTCTTTTTAATTCATTGCTAAAACACAGGAGCAATTTCATCAGGATTAGTTTGAAGGATTACTGAGCTTGTTAAATTGAGGTGGACAAATGGACTATATTGATTTCACAACTGAAAGTTAAAAATATAGAAATGTTTACTCAAAATCAAGAGGTTTTGAAAGCAGAGCAAGAGTTCATGTGGACACACAAGAATGGGAAGAAACCTTTACTCTGCAGATGAAGATAATTTTCTTCAATTGCCATCTCTTGTTCTTACCTTTTGCAAGGGAAGTAAAACTACCACACACCTCCTAAGTGTGTGATGTGAGTACATATATAGAAAATAATTGTATCAGCGGATACCAGAGGAGGATTTTTCTTTGCCTAGCCATTTGGTCTTATTTTCGCTCTTCAGTAGAGATAACTAATATTAAGTTTTGAGGCAAGGAAAATAATTTCATAGATAAATAATGTGCAAAAAGAAACGGCTAAACTAGAGAAGCAACTGAAGTTCTTAAAGTAGAGATGTTTAACCTCAAGAAGATGGCGGCAAGGTGGGTGGGGGGTGACAGCAACAGTGAAAGTGACATCTGTCTGCATGGATGCCTGATTAGGGGGTAGCAAAGAAGGTGGAGTCAGACTTCTCTCAGTGGTACCCGATAAAAGAACAAGAGGCAATGAGCAAAAAAACTTTAAATAAGAGGGGTCAAATGTAATGGGCTACTCTGAGGTGTTTTTTGGGACTTTGGATTTGGGAATCTCCTTTATTTCAAAACCTACCTGGATGAACTTCTCATATCTGAGAAGGGTAATCCTTCCACTCTGAACAGAGAGGCTGGACTAGAAGATCTCCAGAGGTGCCTGCCAACATCAAGTATTCTGAGGTTTCTGTGAAAACATCTGAACTACTTTTTCAACTTTCTGCCCCTAGATAGAGTCCTTTGCATGTTCAGAACCACACCAGCCTTGATTTGCTGAGAAATGCAATAAGAGCAAGCTCAGGCCATGACATAGATGTTGTTCTCCTGTGGCTTGTCTGGCTTCATTGTGGCTTTGTTTATTAAATTGTTCAGAGATACTAAAGACACAGTATTGAGATCAATACTTGCAAGTTCATTGGCAATGCTGCCCTGAAAGACTGCTTTATCGCTCCTTTTTAAAAATTTTTGTACATTCTTCACCTTTAAATGGGAGAGCCAGGTTTAATACTAAAGCACTTATCTAAATAAGCACCTTTACTATCAGGTTCATGGTTTATTTAGGCTCTCATACAGTTGAACAGTGACAGCTCAAATGCTTTCTAGCTAGTGGAGATCTCAACAGTTAATTTTTTAATAGACACATATGTAAGTATTATGGTGCATCTGCCTGTGTTCCCATGTGTATTCATACATGTTATACTTGGAGATAGCTACCCAACTCACCACAGAGGTCTACTGCACAAATACAAGAGCTTTAAAGAACCCTGTAATTTGTTCATGTGTTAGTAAAAACCAAATCAAAACTACCCAACAAAAAACACTATGTAAATTTGTTGTAAAGTATATCTTACTACAAGCTACAATTCAGAGGTAATTTTGCTAAGAGTTTCCCATCGACATTTGGCAATTCAAGATGATGAAAGAAAGTTCACAAATGTTACAAGGTTCTTTGCAATAAATTTTTTTTTCAATTTCATATGTATAGAAACTAACTATTTTCATGTTAGTGTTATTTCGATAATGAATCACAGAATATGCTGAGTTGGAAAGGACCCACAAGGATAATGGAGTCCAACTTCTCTCCTGCACAGCACCATCCCCAAGAGTCACACCATGTGCCCGAGAGCATTGTACAAATGCTTCCTGAGCTCTGCCAGACTGGGGCTGTGACCCCTTCCCTGGGGAGCAGAAGAGACTGACTGGCTACAACCTCCTTTCAGGTAGTTGTAGTGAACAATAAGGCCCTCCTGAGCCTCCTTTCCTCCAGGCTAAACAATCCCAGCACCCTCAGCTGATCCTTATAAGATTTGTACTTCAGACCCTTCACCAGCTCCACTGCCCTTCTCTGGACACACTCCAGCCCATCAATGTCTTTCTTGTTGTGAGGGGCCCAGAACTGAACACAGGATTCCAGGTGTGGCCTCACCAGTCCTGAATACGGGGGGACAATCACTGCCCAGCTCCTGCTAACCTTATTATTTTTGATACAGGTCAAGATGCCATTGGCCTTCTTGGCCACCTGGGCACAGTGCCAGCTGTTGACCAGCACCCCCAGGTCTCATTTGGAAGAATGAAAAATTATACCCTCCTTTCAGTGTGCTAGTCATGAAATTTAGAACACTTTCCCTCTAGAATGTTTTTTTGGGACTTATTATATTGTTTCTGGAGCGTGCCCCATAGTCAACAGGAGATTGGAAGGGTTCTATCACATAGAATGGTCTGCCACTGGTGATTTAGTCTACCCAGAAAAGTAAAATATGTATGTTTTAAGCCTCTTACCTTGGCAAAGCTATATTTGAAATTAATGCTGTAACAACTAAAGCACTACATAAAAACTTGCCAGGGACACTATTTCTCCTATTTGGCTATGAACTCAGATGAAAAGCATGAGCAGCATGTAGTTGCTCAATGAAATTGTAAAGGGACTTATTTTGAGAAAATGAGAAAGTTTATGGATATTGCTGTCATCTGCATAGACACAATTGCTTGCAACCATATTGAAATGTTTCTGTTCTAAACACTTTTAATACATCTCTACTGATTAGTTCTATGATTCTTCATACAAGACAACTTCTTTTTTTTAAACCACCTTATTCTTCTCTGGCATTACACAGCAAGTCCAAAATTTGTGAATCCACCAATATACCAAATACTATAAAATATATAAAGCATTTGGCTTACTGGTGATATGGTTTTGTGAAAGGATTTGGACAGCAATGTTTCTTCTGTCTGAGTTCTAAATCATCCTCCCAGGACCTGACACCAATCTTCAAGTTACAAAAACCTATAAACTTCAAAGGAAATCTGGGTAAACAATGGCTAAGTAGTGATTATAATGCTTCTGAACTGTACTAGGGTAATATCTGACCTGGAACATGGGCACAGGGATTGCTGTACTCTGTCTTCCTCGTATGTTTTGTGCCACGACCTTTCCTTTTCCTTTGCATCAAACGCTTATTATTTGTGAATTTCCTTTTCTCTTAAAAAGTTGTGTTTGCTGGTCGGCATCAGTTGAACTCTTATACATATCACATGAAACGTATGTTCATAGTACATGAATATGGAAAATAGGCAGGAAATACTCTAAATAAGAATAGTGTATCTATTAACGGCTAGTGAGCAATAAACAGCAATACACCAGACATTTGGGCGGATCTGCCATTCAGATATCAAACAGGTGCCAATGAATTTACTGTCTGATACAATGATGCCTATATGTGGCACAGACTGTAGAAACATTTATTTTGTAAGTTTTATAAAGGTTCTTTTCTAATATGAAGGTTAATTATTTTATCTTACAGCTACTAGGTTTCTGATTTTTCACTCAAACTAAAACATAAAAATGTTTGAAAAGTGACCAAAGGAAATGTCACGTCTTGAAACAGTAAAAAAGGAGAAAAAAAAAAGGAAGTGGCAACTACTGAAGAAAGGGCAGATAAAGATGCTGCAGGCAGCTGTCAAGTTTAGTTATCCAGGACCTTTCAAATACATCATAGCACTCCAAAATCTGGATTTCTATACACTTCTGTGATCCTGTTATCTTGTTTGGATAACACCTTTATCTGAGCTACACATGAGTAGGAAGGCACCGCTTGAGCACGCCGAGTGAGGCGATGATCACGCGGAGCCCTTGTGCCGGGAGCGTCCCCCCGCAAGCGCCCCCGCGGCACATCCCGGGCGGCCACAGCGCGCTCCCGCGGCTGCGGCAGGCACGGCACGGACCCGCGGCTGCGGGAGAGCCCTCCCTGGCAAAGGGTACGGCTCCCGGGAGACCCCCTGGGGCCGAGTACCCTCACCTTCCCCCGCGTGAGAGACTATTTTTTTTCTCTCCTGGATACCCGTGAGTGATCCTTGCACCCTCCGGATGTGGCAAATCCTGTGAGAACTCACCGTTAAGGAGAGGGAAGCACCTAAGGTTCGGAAATGCTCGTGGTCGAAAGGAACACCAAAGTCCGAGCGTCCGCAAGCTAACAGAAAGTTTTGTTAGTAAATTAAACACTTGGCATAGAAATTGGAATATTACTCCCTGACGTACTATATAAGCACACGGCAGTGGGTTTAGGATAAAGGGGTAAGGTGAGGAGGAAGAGATAAAAAAAAAAAAATAATGGGGCGGGGGCGAGGGACAGCGGCAGGGGGAAAGGAAAGGAAAGGAAAGAAAAAGGAAAAGGAAAAGGGAAAAGGAAAAGGAAAAAAGGAAAAGGAAAAGGAAAAGGAAAAGGAAAAGGAAAAGGAAAAGGAAAAGGAAAAGGAAAAGGAAAAGGAAAAGGAAAAGGAATCATTAGTGCTGGTTTCAACATCGATCCAGCTGATTTGACCTGGTTTCAGCATGAATCCAGCTTTATGAGTCCAGCTGATGGGATGTCCAGGGTCTTGGGGATACCACCTGTGCTTGAGGGGTGATAACTTTTTATGTATAGGTTTCTCTGCCCCAAAGACAGGATTTCCACTTTATATGCAAACTAGTTATCATGTGCAGTCTATTCTTGCCAGCCTTTCTGGAAATGGGTCTGAGGGCTTCGGGGGTCCTTGGCGGCCTTAATCTCCCCTTGCAGTCCATGCCTACTTCTTGGCCTCCTTCCTGCACTTGTGCTGTACTGTGCTGTGCTTACCTCCAGGAACTATAACAAAGATGTTTATCTTAGAAAAGTGCTGTAGTATCTTCACATGGCCCCCCCTTCTCCAGCCAAATTTTGTTATTTCTCACAGCATGTTGATACCAACAGCCCTCGGTTGTTATCAACAATTCTTGTCTGTTGTTGCCAACAGTCCTTGGTTGGTTCCACAGTCATCCAGTACTGGTGTTTGAGACACGCACATTAGCCCCTTGTCTTTTGGGATTCTCCAAACCAGCCTTCTGGGTACTCCTGAGAAAGACCCCTCCCGAGGGGATGTGTGTGCACGCACTTTGGGTCAGTGTCTGAGCGGTAACAAAGTCCCTGGAATGGAGCCCACAACCTGTTAAATGGTGTTGAGGTGCTGGTGTGGGCACCCTCATTGTTTGTGATATTTGGCCATGGCTTTTAGTTGCAAGCTATAGCTTATCTGAGTTTGCTCCCTGTGTGAAGTTGCTTGTGTTCCTCTGTGACTGCAGCCTTTTACATCTCCTCATTCTACACAAGTGATCCCCGATGCCTGTTCTGGACTCAGTGCCTAATTATGCTGAAATACAATTGTCAAAGAAGACCTGCTCCTTCAAAAGTGTAAGGAAACAGCCTTTTGTGCTAACAGAGGCAGCTTTTTCCTTCAATTATAAATAAGCAAGTACAGCACTGCTCGTAGGAACAAATTTCTAGTGCTTTACCAAAGCTGAAGGGTACCTGTGCGCTACAATGTGATTTGATAAGAAAATTTAAAAAAGAAGAAGCAGCAGTCCAGATGCAGTAACAGCATATAAGAAGACTGTGAATATATGTGTGTACATGTGTTTTGGATGCTTATCTATTGATATACATATAAATCCATATGAAAGGTGCATATATTTAGTTATGTACATGTACAAAATCAGCTGAGAAAGGAAGAAACCACTGATTCTTATCTAAATATTCTTTAACAATAAACTTTAAGGTAAGCTATGTAAGAATTTTTTCATGCGTGACAGTGACCATTTTTGCTTGCTAAAATTCATCCTGTTAACTTAGTATCTTTTAACTTTACTATCTGTTTATCCTCATCGATATCTATTATGATACAAAAAACTAGGCAAGAAGAAAAACACACTTTTTAATAACTGTTTTGTCAACTAATCTGTGGTTAGTATACTTTCATGTCCAGGCATTGCTACCAAATAAGGAAGAAGCTGACACACACATTCACCAACAGTTTACAAGTCAAGATTCCTGGACACAAAACTAGTAATATTTTACACTATGGATTAACATGTGCAGAGTGTTAGGTTTTTTAAAGATCATAGATTTATAGGTGCTCTCAGCAGATATTCCTTGTCTGCTATAAAATAAAAAGAGAACACTGTAGTGTAACATCATTAAGGTATAAAAATCATTTGCATTTCAACCTGAATCATATAACCCTTTTAACAAAGAGATCTTTGAGTCTAGTAACACTGAATCACCGAAATCTTACATGTAATGATTTGCCATGTTAAATAACACAGTATTTGCACAGCAGCAATTGTAATATTTTTTTCTTTGTTTCTTCCTATGTTGACTATCAGTGGAATAACAGGTGTACAGATACTAGATTTCTTTGGATGTCTGAACCAGACTGCTTACTGCAGCCATTGCAGCAGGAAGTGTCTGTACTCAGTTGTAATCTTCAAAACAAGCTGCAGTGTGATAGCAAACTCTCCCCTACCCTTAGCTTTATATTGTGAATATCTGAACTACATCATGCAAGGAAATTTGCCGCCTGGCAAGATCAGCAGGTGTAGGCTCAGCCTCTGATTCTGCTGCCTGGCTTTGCGACACCCTTCCTTTAATAGAAAAGAAAATGTGATGTTATGATAGCTCTGTGCCATTAAGGATATTCTCACACTGTGGGAGGAAAACACCTGTTTCATCGAAGGAAAAATAAAAAAGTAAATTCAGCTGCCTGTAGGATGTAATTTTAAGTGTTCTTTGAGCTATTTCAACAGCACAAAGAGCACCTATTCTTGTGCATGTAGGACTGTACTCTATGTGAATTTTGAGTATTACAGTTCTGTTTAATAGACTGGGCCAATCTGGCCTGCCCATTTACTGTGGTCTCTTATGCTTGTGTTAAGAATCTTTTTTATTTCTCTGTAGCTGTGAAAAAAAGCAATATATACAGACATCATAACTTTACTCTTACAGCTACCTCATGTTTTCTTTAGTCAGTTTCTGGTTGTGCAAAAGATTTCTAAGGTAATTGTTAAAATAAATATGCTTGTTTTTGAGAAATACATAAGTGCACACAAATCTAATAAAAACCTTGGATGATTATAAGGTCCAAACAAAGCATAGGATGTAGCAACCCTCCCCACTTTTTTAGAGTTGAAATGGTATCTTACATCTATGTGACAGTAATAACTTTGTACAGAAACTGACAATTGTTCTAGTAGCTATATTTACAAAGGATTAGTCAAAGCTACCCGTTCGTTTCTAAAACATTGCAAGAAGAAATTATGTCTGTGCCTTCTTTCTATTCTTTTTATAAGTAGCAGATTCAGTGCAGCTTTCTTCAGTGCAGCTTGAAGAGTTGGATTCCAAGCCCTACTCACCCTCATGTCTTGGTGAGAAGAGAGCATCCTAAAACCTTACAATAATAGAACAAGCTATGTAGCCTCCTTGCTAGAATTGGTGAGCTGTTTAGAAAGGAACACAACCTCTCCCATGAGGAAAGACTGGGAGAGTTGGGGTTTTTCAGCCTGGAGAAGTAGAAGGCTCTAGGCAGGCCTTATTGAGGTCTTTCAGTACTTGAAGGGGACCTATACGACAAATGGAGATAAACTTTTTAGCAGAGTCTGGTGTGATAGGACAAGGAGTAATGGTTTGAAACGGAAGGAGGGTCAGTTTAGATTACATATAGTTTTTTGCAATGAGGATGGTAAAGCATTGGCACAGGTTGCCCAGAAAAGAGACAGATGCCCAATCCTTGTAAATGTTCCAAGGCCAGGTCGGATGGGGCTCTGTGCAACCTGATCCAGTTAAAGATGTCTCTGTTCATCGCAGGGGGATTATACTATGTGACCTTTAAAAGGTTCCTTCCAACTCAAACTATTCCATGACTCTATGATTTACGGACTGAGAGGTAAGACCATCAGCAGAAATAAAATTCTCTAGCTTTGTGTGTTCAGTTGGCAAAGCAGAGTAATGGTTCTTGTCTCTGCTACCACAATCGGCTCTGATGTTTGTTCTGACAGTTACTTGCTGCAAAATACAAGGAAAAGAACAGCTATAGTGCATTTCATCCGTGGCCTAATCCTAACAATGTGAATTTGAAGGACTACTAAAATGGAATACTTGTGATATAGAGAGGACGAAGTAACCAAATTCTTCAGGATATAGCCATTTAGTGAATGCTTAGAAGCAGATCAAATAAATGTGCTAAGCCCTTTCAGTGGAGACTTGCAAATGGAAAATAATTTGGGCTTCATTTAAAACATGACATGAATTTGCATTCAAAATATGACCTGTCAATCACTGAGTGCTTAAGTATGCATTTTTTAGTTTGTGTCTTTTAAATTTTCTTAAACATTTTCTGTTATAACTATTAACTGATTCCATTAATTGGCTTCTTTGTGACATTTTTTGTTTTTCTAACAACCATGAAGTTCTGTAAATGAATTAGTTTTATGGTGAAGACATCTGCATACATGGGTTAGCTGTACCTGTGATTCAGATCCTCACTTATCTAGTGTAGTCTACTTCTGTTATGCAGCTATTTCAACACACATCTATTTCTAATAAAAAGACTTGTTTATGAGCCTAATAATCACAGAAAACATTATGGAATCATAAAATAGCTAATTAACTTTGTTAATTTAAAGTCCTGTCCCTGCACAAGAAAACTAATTAGTGGTTATATGGATTCCTGAATTAAACTTCCTTCCTTTTTTAGTTCATGTGGTTGTAAAGTTAAATTAAAAATATTCGTAGTAATTTTCCCTTTTCTAGAAAGGATGCTGGAGGTTATAGTCAATAAATAGCTGTATTGCCTATGCACTCAGAATCTGCTCATATTTCACTGACACCTATTTGTTTCACACAGTTGCAAACAATTTTTTTGCACTTCGTTTTAGAGTTACACACTGATCTCAGCTTTCTTGGAGTCTAAGTTCAAGCACAACTCAAGCAATGGTTCCCTAGAATTTTGAAGCTAGGCTGTGCCTAGTCTTGGGACAGCTATGTGGGGAAATAGGTTAGGACTCTTCATTCCCTGTGTGTGGTTAACCTAAAATTAAACACAGCAATGCTTTATTTTGAATTGAACATAATTATTCCACTCAGGGGGTGTGGGAAGTTTGGACAATGATAGATGTTCATACCTTGAGTAACTGAGTTAGGAACAGTGAGGCCAACTTCCCATTTTCTGTTGACAATAATTGTGGCTACACATCAGTTAGTAGTGGACTGAAAGTATTTATTACTGATCCATTGCAGCAAAGATTAGTGGTCTTACTCCTTAAAAAATGTCTGTTGCTGTTCATTTCCTGAACACGAAGTTGCATATCAGTCATTCTTTTTCCTTCAAATCTTTTTTCAATAAAGTAATGATAGACAAGTTTAGTGACTTCTTTTTCAAAATGCAAGTGGTTCATGAAGAAGATGCAGTTGTTTCAGTTGGTGGAAATTAAAGTGGATTAAGGACTGAGCATGAATTAATTCTGTAACTACTGCGGGAAAAGATCCTGCCACAATGGCTAGTATTGATAGAAGTGAATATAAAGTACAGAAATAATTATCATGCTCTATTTCAGCTCTGAAGTGAAATTTTACACTGAATCAGCAACTAGCATTGCTATACAGGGGAAAAAAGAGTTAACAGTTTTAGGATATAAAACCTTTGAAGTAGAAAGTATAAGAAAATCAAGAATATACTGCCAAAATGATAACTGACAGAAGATGTGATAACTATCCTTGGAAATACTTACAGGGATATCTCTAGAAAACTCATTAATTGGAGAACAGAAAAGTGGTTACGGCTTAAACTGTGGAAAGACAATCTTATATTGGATATTAGCCGTATCTGCCAAAGTACAAGCTCAGGTAAAGGAAAAATCTTCCAACATAATTAACATTACTTAGTGGACCTCTCCATTTTTTTCATCTTACTACTTGTAATAACATACTAAGTTCAGGGTTTTTCTGTTAGATTGTTTTTTAATTTCTTTTACTCCTTATTTGTTTTCCATTTCATTCATTCATATGAATAACTTATATACCTTATTAACTGTCAGCTCTGCTTTTTAATTGTTTGCTTTAACCTGAGTTTCCAAAGCCTTCTGCTTACCCAAGCCAACCCCAGTCTTCATTACCACATGGCCTTGGAGGCCCAACCCAGCAGATGAGGAGGTCCATCCCAGTTGCAACATTACTCTGCTTTTAGCAATTCAACCCTAGTTCCAATCCCTTTTCCTTCCCTCTTGGTGACAGGTTTCCCTTGCTCAGATTGAACTGGCAACTTGATATCCTGCATCCATAAAGCCTTTATTGGTCTAAATTGTCTTTAAGCAAGTAAACTGGACCCTAATGGCTAAAAAGAAAAAGTAGACACCCATCATCTCAGTAGAAGGTCCCACAAATCATTTAGGCAAATTTATTCCAGAAGATCAGCTTCCGAATTTTCTTCTAGGGATCTTCAAAGCCAGTCCCATGGGGGGTGATAACAGTTCTAAATACACAAAAAGCTGGTGGAGAGACTTTACTGTAAGTCAGCCCTTCTGGAGGATCATTGTAGTGGCAGAGCTCCACATTTATAAGGGTTTATTTAAGTACAGGCCTAGACTAGAATGGTACTTAATATCCTTGTCCCCCACACTGTGCAACTGTACACAGCAGAGCACAGTCATACCTACAAAGCTGGAGGCTGAGGGGCTAAATCTCAAAATCCTCCCTGAAGCTGAGATTTCACATCTACTTGAGACTGTTCCACAGTTTTCTGATTACAGAACCTCTTACTGTAAAGATGTAATCCTTTGGGCTGCAACATGGACATTACCAGGCTCTACTGAGCTACAGCACAAGACCTTGGCTGTCTGAAAATAACCTAAAGAATGATGACATTACCAAGGTGATTGGGAAAGCGAGTTTTCCAATCTGAATAGCACAGAGAACCCTGAAGTTAGCACAAATTGCAGTAAATAATGGTGTTTAGTGATGTCCCAGTTCTCTAACAGGCTCCTAGATTACTCAGTACCCAGCATCTGCTAATACATAAAAGAATTAAACAGGCAAAGTTATAATGGAGCATGTCGACATGTTTATACAGTCTCCTCTGCCTAATGGGAACTTATCAAGCAAACATTTTTCATCTTTCAAATCACTTCAGTATCAAAGCCGGATAAATGTTGAGAGAGATTTTTAAGTTTTATTTTTCAGGACAATCAGTACCTCTCTCCTAACTGTGAAATTAATAGGGAAGGTAACATCGAAGAAATTTGCTTTATACTGGGGCTGCTGACATGAGTGGAAAAAAATTGTTGCAATATTGCACTCAGAAGAAATCATATGAGAGAACAGATTTTGTAGCTACAAAGCACTAAAGGCCAAGTGAACATAGATGAATTCTTAATTGCTTCTGAAAAAGCTTTTTCACAAGAAAATAAATTGCACTAAAAGCCTTTACAGAAAAAGTCTGCTGTGGAAGATGATTAATTCTCTCTTAATAAAAGCTGTATTTCATTATTAGTCTGTAAGTTTTGAAAAGTCCAAATAAACTTCAGTCCTAAACAAATCAAGAATATCCAGCATTAGAGATTAAAATATTTTCTTTTTTTTAATGAATCTATGTAGTCTCAGTAGGTGTTAAATAATTTGACATGATTCATCATTAGGTAGTCCAGAGGAGGTAATCTCAGATGTAACAGATTTCAAGATTCCATTTTAGTTTCAAGATGAAAGCAAGGGAGCATCAGAGTAGACACAGTGACAGCAGGCACAGATAAGCCTCATGTACTCCTTGCCCCCTTTGTCTCTTCACCAACAAGGTATCTGAGGCTTCTGTATTTACTTAGAAGCAGAGTTCAAGGGGGAGAATACACAGGAATGGATTAAGATCAGTTATTTGACCCATACCAATCCACAGGCTGTATTCAGGGAAGCTGAGAGAAATTATTCTTGCAAGGCTACTTTCTGACATCTTGGAAAAGGTTGTGAAGATCAGGAAAGTTCCTGGGTAACTGGTGAAAGCAAACGTTGCACCTACCTTCAAGAGATACAGGGGATGTTGTTGACCTTAATTTCAGCAATGCTTTCAACACTGACCCACACAATAGTCTTGTATCCAAGTTAGAGCAAAACTGTCTGGGTGGGTGAACAACTACATGGGTAAAAACTGGTTTGATGAGTGTGCTCATGGGGTTATGGTTAATTGGTCATAATCTACCTGAAGGCCAGAAACATATGCAGTAATGCAGGCATCTGTCCTGGGAACTGTCCTGCTTACCATCTTTATCAGTGGAGGAGGTGATGGAGCATACTCACCAGATCTGCTGATGGCACCAAATTGGAGGAAGCATCTGGTATGTGGGAGGGTAGTGCTGCCATCCAGAGGGGCCTAGACAACCTGTAGGAAAAGGCTAATAGGAAGCTCGTAAAATTCAGGAAGGTCAGATGCAAATCACTGGACCAGGGGAGGAGGAGCCCCTTGCAACGTGTACAGGCTGTGTCTTGACTGACTGGGGAGCAGCTCTACAGAAAAGTCCCCGGGGCTCTGGCAGACAGTAAGCTGAATGAAGGACTAGATTATACTCCCCTCCTCAGCACACTTTGGACGGTGTCTCCCATATCGCGTCCAGTTTTGAGCTCCCAGCATCAGACAAGCAGTTAACTGGACAGAGTTCAGTGTAGGTCCACCATAAGGGCTTGGTGTTGGTGTACTTGCCCCATGAGGAGAGGCTAAGGAGGCCCGGCTGGCTCATTCTGGAGAAGACACCTTCAGGGGGACTGAGCAGTAGTGCCCTATCACATACTGGGAGATACGTTACTTCAATGTCCATGTTGAGTATGTGATTTTACTTTAATTTCCTTTGATAAATATAAGGATTTTGTAATCTAAGTGTATTAACTTGAGAACACATTTATGAAAGGGAGAGATAGGGGAAGAAAATGATAAGTCTAACAGCAAATTCTACTCATTCTACTAGACAAAAACAAGGTTTTGTCATACGGTAATTTATTGGATTAGAGTGTGAATGTGGTAAGTAATAATGCTGTTTTGACAGTGAGTGATAAGGAGATTTTGATAAAATATTTATGAGGTTGTGTTTTTCTGACACCAATGATTATGACTGAATATTTTTAAGGTCACCATGACACTGAAGAATTTTGACAAGATATTTACGAAGTCATTGCGGTCCCAAAGATGGATGTAGATATGGAAGTGATGTAAATTAGATGAATTCATGAAAGACAAATACATCAAGGGCTATTAGGCACAAAGATATCAATTCTGACTCAAGAATTCAGACAGCTTAAAGCTGTGAGGTTGTGCCAGAGAAGTATCACTGTCTGCTTTTACAGTTGAAGAGAAGATATTATGTTAACTGAAATTTTTGTCTGACTTACTGTGTGAAATCCAATACATCAGCTACAAAGATATCATGTTTTGAGATAATATAACTACCTCTAAACCTAAATGAAGAAGTTATGAAGGTCACAGAGTATATACAAGCAGTTACTCTTTAGAGCTTTACTGAAAATGTTAATTTTAAAATCAGTTAAATATTTTCTTTGGCCAAACTGAAAAAAGATGGACCTCTTGCATCGATA
Source organism: Falcunculus frontatus (assembly GCA_013398115.1). Lineage (NCBI taxonomy): Eukaryota > Metazoa > Chordata > Aves > Passeriformes > Falcunculus > Falcunculus frontatus. The sequence goes on from VZRV01002858.1 coordinate 2,554,310, forward strand.
ATAAGATTTTGTTTTGATTTTTCTTTTCTTTCTTTTTTTTTTTTTTTTTTTTTTTATTTATGTTTTAAAATGGCCNTTTTTTTTTTTTTTTTTTTTAATTTCAGCTATAGAAGTGCCTGGTTTTCCTCTTCATTTATGTGACTTTCTGTTGCAAATGGCCAGAACCTCAGCCTAAACTATGGAAAATACTAAATTGAAAAATGTGGAAGCAAAACATATTCTTTTAATATGTGTTTTAATGGAGACTTTTCACTTCTTTAAAAAACCACAATGTCATTTTTTTAATTGAAAATATTACTGTAAAGAACTCAGTTTCTAAAAGAAAACAAATAATTCCAGATTGTTGGACTGACCTTATTTTGATATTCAGTCTTTTTTAGGACTGTAAACTTTTTATTTATAATCAACTCTTTTAAATAATATTTCATCATCAGTAGTTTTAAGGAAAGAAATAACAAACCAGTGGTGATACTTATAGCAATGCAAAGGTCTTGCCTCAGAGATGCTGGATAGTGCTGCCAAAAGGGACCCAGGGGTCCTGGTTGGCAGAAATTCAAATGTAAGTTAGCAGTGCCCTGGCAGCCAGAGGCCAAGCGTGTCCTGGGGGGCATCAGGCACGACATCACCAGCTGGGCAAGGGAGGGGATTGTCCTGCTCTGCTCTGCACTGGGGCAGCCTCACCTCGAGTGCTGGGGGCAGTTTTGGGTGCGACAAAATAAGGATATAAACTGCCTGGGAGCATCCAAAGCCAGGCAGCAAAGATGATGAAGAGCCTTGAGGGGAAGCCAGTGACGAGTGGCTGAGGGCACTGGGTCTGCTCAGAGAAGAGACTGTGGGGAAAACTCATTGCAGTGTACTACTTCCTCACGAGGGGAAGAGAAGGGGCAGGCACCGATCTTTTTGTGGTGATCAATGGCAGGACCTGAGGGAACGGCCTGAAGCTCTGCAGGGGATGTTTAGGTTGAATACTAGAAAAATGCTCTTCACCCAGAGGGTGATTGGGCGCTGGAACAGCTCCCCAGGGAAGTGGTCACAGCACCAAGCCTAACAGAGTTCAAGACGTGTGGACAACGCTCTCAGGCATATGGTGTGACACTTGAGGAAGGTTCTGTGCATGGCCAGGAGCTGGACTTGATGATCCTTGTGGGTCCATTCCAACTCAGCATATTCTGGGATTTTGTAATATAATAGTGTGAAAAATGTGAACTTTTGTCTGCAAGAGGAGATTAACTAAGGTGCTCTAAAAATAATGGGAAAGAATGTCTTTAAAAGTCTTCACTTCTAACCTGTGAAGTATTTATGATTAATATATTGACCCTTCTGAAATTAATAATAAATATTTCACCAATTCAAATGACCATTAGATATCAGTTTAATTGTCATGTCCTAGTGTGCATGCTTTTGGCACAGACAACTCCTGCATGGGCAATATGTAAGCTTGTCCCAGAAGCAGAAATTTATTGCAGAGTAATGTGTTCATATAAAGTATCCTGGGACTAAAAGCAGCCTAACTGCACTAGCACATTATTGTATCTGGGCACTGAAGCCATGCTAGGAAGGGCTATGCCAAATCATATAGTCCAAAGCTAAAAAACGTTCTATTTGTTGTTCTCCACTGCTACATTGATCTTTAAAAGCTACTTAATCTCTGTTGACTGTTCTGAAAAGTGATTTTTTTTTTTTCCTGCCCATGCTTATATGCTTTGGCAAATACCCCACTCAGAAGAATAGCCTAGAAGAATCACAGAGTCACAAAATTTTGAAGACTGGAAAGGTCCTCTGGAGACTGTCTAGTCCAATATCTCTGCAGATGCAGGACTTTGTTCTGCTTCTCAAGGTTCATGCCAGCCCAAGTCTCCAGCCTGCTAGGGTCCCTCTGAATCAGCACAACCGTCTGGTCTCTCAGCCACTCGTCCCAGTTATATAATCTGAAAAGCTTCTGTGGGTGTTTTGTGTGCTGATCGAGGGGAAAGGTAATTAATGAAGATGTCAGACATGACTGGACCCAGTAACAATGCACTTCTAGTCTCTTGCCTCCACCTGGGCTTTGTTCTGCTGACCACAACACTGTCAGACTGTCAGTTCATCCAGTTTTCAGTCCAGCTGACTGTACACTACTCTAGCTTGTACTTCCTCAGTTTGTCCATGCTGAAGATGTTACAGAGAAAGGTATCAAAAGTCTGTCTGATTTCAAGATAAACACTATGTCCTACTGCTTTCCCTTTGACCAAATTAGGCATTTCATTACAGAAAACTGCCAGGTTGGTCAAGCATGACTTCCTCTTTGGAAATCTATGTTAACTACTCCAAATCACTTTCTTTTACTTGAAGAATATTTGGAAATTGCTCCCAGGTCAATTTGCTGTATTGCTTTCCCAGAGATTGAGATGAAGTTTACCAACATATACTTTCTCCGATCCTCCTCTTTTTCTTGAAGATGGGATTGGAAAAAGGAATTTAGGATGAGGATTTAAGGACATGAATGAACCATTACCCCCAAATGTAGAGTGGATTTCAAGTTAAATAGCATATGACTAGACCTGAAGGTTCTGCTTCTCTTTTTCAATTGTGAAGTATTACTTATTTCACCTGAATAATGTCAACATGAATGGTACCTATAACCCACTATTTCAAATCTTTTAAATTGCATAAATAATCCAAAAAATGTAAAGCATATGTATTATATATGCAAATATCCTTTTTTTTTTTTGCTTTTAAAAATTTTAACAGTAATTTAACATCAAGAAGAATAGCTTAGTCTTATGAATGTTACTAAGTTCTTTCTTTAAAGAGATGAAATTCTCTCCTGGAAGAATATACTTCACAGAGAAGATATATGAATCCTGGACTACTATTCCCCTATGGCAAGAATTCTTATTTGAAAGTAATACTTTGATAATGAAGACAAAGGCAAACATTCTAAGATAATATATATAAACAGAGTAAAAATATCAACTCATTTGTGCCCTACTGGCATCAACCAGGGATGGATAACAAGACAATACAGGGACTAGGACACAACCATTCAAAAGATTAATCTTATCCAGCTTTAGGCATCTAAAACTTAGTTGTGTAGTCTAGCAAACTGTCAAGATTTTAGATCAAGAAAAAAAAAAATCCGCTGTCACAGGCATATCTGTTTTAGGGTGGTACCAATCCCCTTCTAGCTAAAGTTAGAAGATACAAATCCCAACCTTCTTGTGCAAATTTAGGAAACTCTTTAGGGAACTCTCTTAGGAAACTGTATTTCCTTACATTAGATTTAGAGTTACACATTCAGTAAAATAGACATTTTTTCTTAAAAGATGAGGGGAAAATATTTTAAAATGTAAATATAAATAATATAAATATACTTCCAGGTGGAAATGAGAGCTCTTGTTAATACAATCCCAGATAAGTCATTCAGTCTGTGCCAGCAGATCCAAATACAGGAACAAAGTTAATACCAGAGAATGTGATGGTACCAGCTGTGCTCTCAACACTTCTGTATTTACACACAAGCAAATTGAGAGAACTCTACTTAGGCGAAAAATAAACCCATGCACCCATGACAGGCCACCAAGAGCTCAGACTGCCTAAGGAAATATGAAGCTGATGGATGATGTAGATTTTTGATGGCAGATGAATTGTCTACATTTCTATTCCAAATTATGTTTCCTAGGTAAATGAGTACTGCCACTGACTTGTCCCATCAATCCTGTCAGGAACTGTTCCTGTGATGGAACTGGCCGCATCAGGAACTAACTTGGTGAAATTTTAAAGTCACAAATGAAACTGGTTGTGCTCCGAGATAAATTACTCCTATTGAGTTATGTTCTAGTTGCTTTTGTGGAAAGAACCTTGCCAAGAAGGAGGTTTTATATTAATTGTATATGAAGATATACGTTAATTACCCATGTCTTCTGTCTACCTTTTCAGTATGTGATATAATCAGATATGTAACTGAGAAGACTGTTAGAAATCCTGAGTCTAAGAAAGCGTGGATATGAGGCATACTAGTGCTTTCTCACACCTTCTTTTGATCTCAGTGCTCCTTTGAATTCAATTTTAATAAGCAAGATACATATGTTAGAAATATGAAGGGATTTATAGGAACCTTCTAGAGTCACCTTTTCAATTGCATATTTCTAGGTTCATCGTATATTCATTCTAACAGAAGAAGCAAAAGAAAAAAAATCCAGGTAATCAAAGCTAAACTATACAGCAAAGATCCCCCAATAGCTGCATTTGACCAGCTGAAGCCCTAAAATGGCATTGCTTAACCACAGATTTTGGACATAGCTGCAGATATTGTTGGTATGACCAGGTTCGAAAGGCAAAACAACACACAGTGGAATTCAGAAAGCTTGTGAGTCAGCTTTCCTAGCCATCTGCATTGCACAAAGAAATTCAAAAATTGATTCCAGAAGTTGGTTCAAAGTCTTTTCTATTTATAAAGTATATTTCTAATCAATCCATCCTTATATGTTATTTCAATTTTTAGCTTTTTAAACCAGCTTTCTCTCTAGGAAGGTAAATTTTGGTTTGCAGTTAAATATGTCTAGTCTCTTTTAGAAGTCCCTGAGATTACATTTTTAATCCTTTTTCAATAGTCTTGAAAATCAACAAAAGGCTTATATCTGTCCCAAAACAAACACAAAATTTGTATTTCCGTTTACAGCAGCTCAGCTCAGCCTTTATGTTTCCCATATCTTCTTCCCTTTTTATTTTTCTGTGGGAAGTCCTTTCTCATTGTTCCTTATGCAAGCATCAGCAGGTAGATCATCTCTCAGCAGGTGTACAAAACATCAGACAAGTTGGAAGAAGGAGAAGAAACCATAGACTGAGTAGATAAATTCTCTTGGAGCTCAAGTACATTACCACTGTTGGCCTTCAAATGAGTTGCCTGCTAGACATCCATATTTCCAGTGTCAAATATTTTATCCATTTTAAGTAATTGCCATGAGTAGTTCTACTAACTTCCTTCTATTTGGTGAGATGAAAAGAATAAACTCCTTAATTCTGCATGGTGGAGTCTATCTTATGCCTTGTTCATTTTGTGGCCCCTGTACTCAGCATAGTATTCTATTCCTTTTCATATATATATACATATATATATATATATATATATATATA